>LGRN01000077.1:0-81271 GCA_001883825.1 Emergomyces pasteurianus Ep9510 | reverse complement strand
TCTCTCTCTCTCTCTCTCTCTTTTTACCACCGCCGTGGCTTCTTCAGACGTGGTGACCCCCTAGGCTGCGGATCTGGAGATGCTGCCCGTTTCCCACCTGAGATTCCCTGCTTGCCGGCCTGATATTCAACATCTCCTTGTATTGCTTGAGCTATGTCTGTGGCTGAATGCCAATTGAAAGATTGTCGGCGTCAAGATTGGTACTCCGCTGCAGACTTCTGGCTGGCACTCTATCTCCTGGCCGCTGCCATCGTTTGCGCCACCATCGGGTTTGGTGTGAGCGAATCCATTTGAAAGGAGACAACTATAGGATTGAATTCACTGAACGTAGTTGGCTAAAGTAACAGGTTGGACGGGTAGATACATGAATTATAGGGGAAAATGCCAAGAAATTGAGGTACCGATCCCGAGGGGGATTTACTGAATAGATATCTTCAACAATGACCATTGGTACAAAACGAATGGTCCAGCGAAACGTCATTGTCAGAAACTTGAACTCCCTGGAAGCCCTTTGTTCCGTCACAGGTATATAGTCCAAAGCTACTAGTAACCACTCAGACGCTTGGACCAGATTTATGTTCCTTGACCATTCGTCCATGCTGGTATCATCATGATTACACGCTCGAAGACTCCAGCGAATAGTACAGTCACGGTCTCAAGAGGATTGATAGTTTCTGCCAGTCGTACTGGATGGACTCTAAGTCGTGCCAGACACCAGCTCGATGTTCACTATGGTTATTCGGTCCCTCGCGGGAACGGCACCTCGGTTTCTTGGCAATTTTCCCCCTATAAATCTTGTATCTACCCTTTCGACCCTTTACATTATTCAGCCAACTACGTTCAGTCAATTCAATCCTAATGCCACGCCTGTCCCTGGACCTTTTAACAATGTTCAGCCACCCTACAGCAAAATCACAGTAAAAATCCTATTGCAAAGCTCGTCTTTCACTTGGTAAATACTACAGGAGTCGCCCGCACCGCCCGCATCTACCAGTCGGAACAATGACAATGATAACAAAGAGGATAGAGGGAAGGGAGGAGAGAGCGCACTGGACAATAAAGGACCAGTCAAGATGAAAGCCAAACTCTCATTTTGGGCACTCAGCTTCCTCATACAGCTGCCAGGAAATAACTGCTATATGAATACTGGTGAGATTTTGCTGCGCTCTCGCTTCGGTTACCGCCCTCAGGCGCGTAGGTTGGGCCTAGGCGCCAGCCTTCCACCTGCCAGCTGCTTTAGCAACTTGATGACGGCCCACCACATGCATCAAGCGTCTCTTGAGCGCATTCTCGATTTCTCTTTGCAGGAGGTTCTGACTCCAGAGGAACGGGCACAGGCTGGATATATCTTCTCCCAGTTTATTAGCCACTGCGAACCTCGACAGAGCGCTCACCCATATAAGAAAATAACGCTTGTTCGTTTAACCTACGAGTACTCGGAAGCAAAGGACAAGTTCCTGCAACAGTTCTTCATTTATCTTGGCTTCCAGTTCCATGAAAATGAATCACCGACCTTTGCCAGTGGAGTGTCTCGATTTCTTGACTTCGGACCATCTTCTCCCCCATCAAAGAAGAGGGAGGTCGAGGGAGTCTTGGATTCGTTTGCGGAATTCCTGTTTGGAAATTTCTTTCTGCCATGTATGTACAGTCTTTTTTCCATTCTCATTTCCGTACCTTATTTTTGATGAGCTCTTGTTTACCTATAAATCATGTATAGTGAGAGCTGCGGGAAAACACCGCAACCTACACCAGCAGCTTTATCCGCAAAGTTTGAGGACGTAGTCGCAACTCCTGCTAGACTATCGATTCTCCGACGTGATTGTCTCATACGTGACCACCACCAGTGTGTGGTAAGCCGGGTCTTCGATAGAGAAGAGGCTGCGGAGAGAGTCAACAGAGACAGATCCAATGCACTTGACGATGATGGACAGCGGCTTGTCTATGTCGCTGGGCAATTTTCGTACCTCGAGGTAGCACATATCACCCCACATTCACTCATGTCAACAACCAGGGGAAACCAACCAGAGTTGGTACGTGTCTACGGATCTAATTTCATTCCATACCCTTTCTAACGCGTTTGGACTCTAGAGCGAAGCCAAAAAATCTGCACTTGCAATCTTCGATATGCTCGTTCCGGGGATGACTCATTTGATCGAGGGCTCGAATATTGACCGCCCAGCCAACGCTATAACCTTATCACCGGACATTCACAAGCTTTTCGGTGACTTTAAATTCTATTTTGAGGCGCTGGATCCTTCCACCCATCCACCTTACACCTACAGGATAGATTCTAGGGAAACGAATATGTTTCTCCGTCCAGAAGGGCTGCCAGTTACCCGAACCCTACTCCTCTCGCCAAATCGGACCATCGATCCACCATCAGCGAAGCTACTTGCAATCCATCGAGCAATCAGTATCATCCTTCATCTCAGTGCTGCTGGGGTTTATATTGACAAGCTCATTAGAGATATGGAACAACTGTGGGCTAAGAGTGATGGCTCTTCGGCAGTAGGTCACATTGTTTCTCTAAAGTTAGGTGGTTGGCTTGATGGAATGACAGCATGAGGTTGTGCCTCTAGCCCAGTGGTGCCAACTGAGTTTTCCTTTATGCTGCTTTTATCAGCCTATTTTCACGTTCACGATACCTATACGACGGTTTTATGAACGCTTTGGCGGATGAGTCTGTCCGGTCGATTGCTTGCCGTTGGCAGTGGCTGCGAGTTCTCCGGGATCTCTATGCGCACCTATCAGTGAACGCCTCATTTTGTCGTTCGGTTTTCCATTCATGCGATGACAGCGCTTCAAAAGCAGACTGTGACCTGTTGGCAGAGGACGAGCCTCTATCCCAGCCCAGCGTTGACTCTGGGTTGTGTGTTGAGCAGACTGTGACTCCTTTCAGTCCCAGGCAAACTCAGCGATTGTATCAGTCCTTGACTGCTCTCTGGGTTGCCGTTGAAGCCTTGTGTCTGGCACGAGTGTCAGTATATCCAACAACGTCAGAACGGTTAAAGATATTTGATTATGTATCAGTTGTTTGGCAAGATAGCCGCGAGACAATGTCGGAATCCTTGGATATGCTAGAAACTTATGATTTTGTCTGGGGATTTTTAAGTCGAAAATTATTTAATGATGTACAGGACTTCCGATCTTGGACTGAGGATGAAGGAGCAAGTTTTGAATTTGGTCAAGAGTCTGAAAGTGAATCCTGGGACTTCTTTGTGAAGTTTACGCTCCAGTGCTTGGGACCTCCAAATGTCATTGAACTGCTTCTGCTGCGGGCATGGGATGGGTCATGGCCGCCAAATAAATCGTATTATCTTCGACAACTTGGTCATTCAGACGCGACTGACGGCATTGTTCTGGTCCACGATATTGGACTATCGCCTGATTCATATTATTCGGTTGCAAGCATTGAAGCTGGTGCACTACAAAAGGCGAGTGAGCTTGACCGCCGTTCCCATACTGATTTCACCGAGTCGTTCAAGAGATATCGAGACACACGGTGGCCCAGCGATCCCCCCGGTAGAATTTTTGTTTGGGGGGAAGAGGGTAACTGGGTTATCAAACGTGTGGCAGGAGATTGATTATCTGCTTGCAGGATGGCGCCTTGATGCGACTACTGGCGTTGCAGAATTCAAGGTTGGCGAAAGTCACGCAAAGACTACGAAGAGCACTACCAATGCATCCAGGTATTTTAATGAAGAGTCAGAATCTTTCACCGGTCTATCTTTGATCCCATCGTGCCAAGTCATCCCATACCAAAAAAAAAGACCAAGTTTCCTTGCAACTCGGATAGCGCGTTTGCTGGTGTCACAAAGCTCACCAACAATACTCTCAAAAGTTTGCCAGAACAAACTGTTGAGGTAGTGATTGTTAAGATAGTAATGCCATTCAGGGGAATTCATGTAGCCCAGCGTGTTTTCGAAGCCCCGGAGAGTGATTCCAAAAGGTAGCGCCGTGGCATTTGCCCAGTCAAGGTGTCAGACATTTCCACTAGACCAAAAAGGACATCCTTATGACAAGAAGGAATCCTTCAGCAAAGAGTATTGGAAGGTCCGAACGCAGTTTACTGAGGATTTTGGTGAAACACTGAGGTAACGCTTGCGAAAGAAGGTCGATTTTCAGCTGGTACTCGCGAAGCTGAGAGCGTATCACTTCAGGGGCCATCGATTGCAGATTTTGCCAGGATTGAGCGAAAAATCTGTTCATGAAGTTAGCTTTTTGTATTGCCACTCGATTGAGAAAGCCAATACCTTGCAAAGTCCTGCGCATCATTCTCCTGTCGCCGCACTTCGATTTCCGATGGGTCGGGGCAAACACCATGTATGAACCGAGCTTCAATATATGTAAGACCCGGAAGCTTTTCAATCACGTAGCCTTTCCAATATTCCCGTGGTAGGTACATTGCGCTACGACCCCTCCATGAATCTTGCGCACAAGCTCTAAAACATCTATGTTCAGAATGGAAGACTGTGCTTGAAATTGCACTATCTGTGCTTGCTGACGTCCTGCTGCCACCGTGTAGCTGAACGCTCCTTGAATCGGCACTGGAACAAGAGGTTCATCGACTAGAGAGATGGCGAGCGCATCACATTTATGTCGGCTGACTGACGCTTGGGATTTAAAAAAGTCGGAAATAGAGTCATCGAGGGTGTAGAGCTGAGACATTGCAAGAAATTTGAACTTAGGCCATCGAAAGAATGTTGGATCCGTAAGAGGCAGCTATTTTTCACTCAAAGCAGAATGTAAAGTACGGAAGCTGGAGCTGAAGAAGATGGGAGAGCGCAATCAACGATTCAAGAACAGCCAGTGAACTTTTGATTGAGACAAGAAAAGCGAGGTTCAAGAGATATCTGGCTCTCTCAAAAATGCAAAAAAGCAGAGCAAAACACCTCTTGAGTTCTATTGCCGGCCACTTCCGCCTATATTCAATAGACCACGTCGACTATTGCTACAGTTCAGACATGTATCCGTCGAAGTATGTCGAGTTCTATCATCTGGATGAGGATGGCCGTTCGGGACAGCTTGGTTGGACTCCCTTAAAGCCTTGGAGCCTACCAGCTATCTCCTACTAATTCTCTAGATAGTTTGTTTGTTTCTTTTGGATGATTCTGTCGTTCATCTCACTTACAACTAGCCTGTCTGTTTGTGGCTATAAAAGCCCTCATCTCTTGCCTAGCTAGTTCAAGAATTCAGACCTCTTCATGTTTGACTATTCGGGTGCTACACCCTACAAAACATGGCCTATCAGAACGCAGTCATATTTTTTCTATTGTGCTCATACGTCCCAAATTATTTGTAGGTAATTTAGTGAGAGAGAAAGGAAAGAGTAAACAATCTAGTCATGGCCTGACAGGTCAAAAGGGCTGCCTACCTCTTCCAGTACCCGCGGGTCTCGTCAAGTTTCTCCTGAGTTAGGTCGCTATACCGCTTCTGTCGAAAGCTGAGAGATCTCATCGTCAGACCCTCTCGCTAGTAACTCACCAGCCCAACGGGGAGCCGAGGTATAGAGACATCAATCTATCTGGCTTATACGTCCGGCCCTTGACAATCTTTAAGAGAAGGAAGGGCATTTCTGTAAACGTTTCGAATCATCTGCTAATAGAGTCCAATTTCTAGACCATGATGTCCTTCTCTCCATTACCAGCTGACGCAAAACCGTCGGTTCTTTTTTGCGCCGAGTGCCGTGCTAACACAAGCTTTGGAGAAGGCCACTTGTGTGCACGGAGAAAAAATTATCGCGGTGCGCCATCGAGGCAGGACTTCGACGATCATCTCTCAAGGACAAAGAGACCGACACCGTTCTTATCTTTCTTCAGCAGTTGGAGGCGGGTTATGCAGCGCCGAGAGTATTTGGAGGGTAATGAGGAAAAGGACATCGTGGTGATTGCCTTGTGGGCAAAGGGTTTGGCTGGCGTGTACAGTGTGGAGGAGGTTGCATCAACGCTCGGGTACCCTGACACGGGCCAGATCCTCGAAAAAAGCTATGGAATCACCATGATGAATACCTTGTTGAAGGAGGTATTGCAGCGGATGGATATTGTATTCTCGCTATTTTCGAGGGTGGTGGGCCGGAACGTGAAGTCACCTTCGAGTGCCCGTTTTATAGGAGTTCAGCAACAATTCCAAGGGGGTTTTTCCCTGGAAGGAGATCAAACAACGCGCTGGAGGATATAGAGGATGAAATATACAGTCACTCAGGGTTTCGCGATGATAAGAAGCGGCATGAGCTTCTAAAAGCAATCAGTGGGGAGTCTCACGCTTTTCCTACTCTTCAGTACAGGTAGCAAGAGCGAATCACCATGAAACCTTAAGTTTCAGATTGTCGTTCACGGGTCGAATTAGCCAGTCAAAAATAGGAAAGGTGACTTCAACTGACTAAAATACATCTAACTGGTTTATCCAGCCACCCAACCGTAATCCCATTATATCGCCCAAATGGGTTGAACCATCCGCTTCCACTCTCACCTGTTCCAGGTCTCGAAGGGTCTGCTCTATATATCCAGCAGCGCCACTGAGATTTAGGATAAATGATATGGCTCGATGAATGCCTAGAAGCCGAGGAGACGGGGGGTCAATCGTATGGTTTGGGCTGAGCGACATGGTGCGAGTGACAGGGAAGAAAGGATCGCTCAGAATACCACTCTGGACAGAATGAATCGTATATTCATAGGCCCTGCCCGTAGGCTCGAAATATATCTAGAATTCGCCAAAGAGCCGGTGGTTATCAAGCGTTAGTGTGAGAGCGTTCGATGGGCTGTCGATCTTCGGGCCATCAATGAGGTGAGTGATGCTGGGATCGAACATGTCCAGAATTCGGAGTACATTCTTTTTCGACTCGGTCTTAAGACCAGTTAGTGAAACCTAGACGCGGCAGGGGCTTATTCTTACCAAATCTTCGTCCCCAGAAGCAACCTTTGTTAGGCAATGAGGTAGTATATGGGCGACTTCCAGATATTGGAAGTTATCGCGTTGCTCTCTTTCAAGGAGCTTTCCATCATCGTCTGTACAATTTTTGTCCCTCGCATGACGCCTTCTAGCTTCCGCTATATCGAACTTCTGAGTCACAATACATCGATGGTGATCACGGACGAGGCAATCATGTCTCAAGACAGATATACACTGTTTTGTGCCGGCGGCGGCGGTCGATGCTTGTATTGAAGACAACGTGGTGGGCGTCGGTTGCGGTGTCTTGACGGATGAGGCTCTAACTGAATTGCTTGAGTTAGAAAGTGATTGCAAGTAGGAGGCATCACGAACGCACGTGGAAGAAAAAACTGAGTAACCATGTAGTCTGCAAACTCTTCGAGAGCACCCATCACAACACTTCGTGCTGGCGGCTCCCAAGAACTGAAATGCTCAAAGTATGACAGAGCCAACGTAATGTTAGACGTAACACCGGCCAAGTGCTCATGCAGAAATGTGAGAAAAAGAGTTAAGAATGAGTCTTTTGAAGAAATATAGTCAAGCGTGGCATGTATCAATTTCGCAGGCTTGTAACCTCTTTCCGTTGCTTGTTCGAGGCCATAGTCCTTGATGAGTATATCAAGGAGGCTCCTCGCGGAACCAGATTGTTGCGGAGTCAGCGAGAGGGGTTCCGAAAAATCCAAAACTCCCTCAAGAGATGGCTGATGCCTGTGCAACGACATTATTGCTTGGATAGAGAAACGTGCGGCGGAGGTTTGAAGTGCGCTCAGTCTGTTCCAATGGATGGAATTCGTGTCAGCCTTTACATGTGATTGTGGTATTGGGATTACCTAAGGGGATCACTAAGCTTGTCTCAGTTTCACTACTACAACCAATATCCAACACTAGTAGCAAAGCAAACATAACTACTATTAAGAGGTACCCAGGGCACCTCAACATTACATCCCTCAACAGCGTTCGCTTAATGACTTCAAATACCGCCTCTAGAATTATAGACGTGTTCCGACTATCTATTCACCTCTAGAGCCAAAGTAACAGTATATTACACTGCTCATGGCCGGCGCGACACCGCAGTTGCACAAGGTATCCTACCTTACTCCTACCTCCGTGACATGACATTGCACTTCATTGTTTGGATGAAATGCTACGATCACTTTGATCATCCTGGGGCTCGAAAACTTGGTGATTGAGCCACCGTGCCATCGACCATAATTCTCGCCAGACAATGCACAACTTCGATATTAAAAAAAAAAAAAAAAAACAAAATGGACGACGAATATTCCACAGCTCAACGGAGCAAATTCCGCTTCAAATCCAAGCACGACACCTCACGCTCTAGATCAAAGTCAGAAAGACTACATGATGATGACCAGGATAGTGCTAAATCCCCGTCAACCTATCCGCGCCGCTATCGCCGCCGCCATCACCATCACCACCACCGCTCCTCCAAACGCCACAAATCTTCCCACCACTCCCCGCCGCCCTCTGCCCAGCCGCCGGAACTCTCTCCAGATGCGGCATTCCGCGAATCTCTCTTCGATGCCTTAGCTGACGATGAGGGGGCAGCATACTGGGAATCGGTATATGGTCAGCCGATTCACACCTACGCACGTCCGGACGGGGGCGGTGAGTTGGAGCAGATGACGGATGAAGAATATGCGGCGTACGTGCGCGCACGTATGTGGGAGAAAACGCATGAGGCGCTTTTTGAGGAGAGGGAACGAAAGAAGCGGGAGCGGGAGAAGCAGAAGGAGGAAGATAGGTGGAGGAAAGGAGGAGAGCCTCAGGCATTTGAGAGGATGATCGACGAGAGTTTACGGCGGGGGCAGGAGAGGAAGCTGAAGAAACGTAGGGCGGATGTTTGGTTGGATGTCTGGCGAAAGTACCTGGATAGTTGGGAGGATTTGAATGCGCGAGCCCGTGCTGCAGCCGTGACGGCGGCGTCGTCGACTTCAAGTCAATACTGCCCTTCTGCTGACATTGCTAACGAAAAACTTCGAAACCTCATTTTCTGGCCTGTCGAATCGGGGAAACGAAGGGATATTACGCCAGAGGCCGTGGAGACTTTTATACGTAATGCACCAATGCCCACCCCTACGAATACACCTGCTGCTGGCGCTGGCTTAGGACAGCGGGGGAAATCTCAGCCACATGCATCCGACCTTCTGACGGTTTTGAAAATCGAACGAGTTAGATGGCATCCGGACAAAATGCAACGTCGATATGGGGCGCTTGGGATGGAAGAACAGCTTGTGAAGAGCGCTACAGAAGTTTTCCAAATATTGGATCGTATATGGGTCGAGGAGCGCGAGCGCGGGGACAAGGGAAGATGAAGTACCGATATCTTTATGATCTCCTCTCGTGCGTGGTAGTTTTAATATCGCTGAGGCCCACACTCATCCCTACCTCATGGGGTAGTCTTGAACCTCTAGGTTTATTGAAGCCTGTCTCGCGCGAATGTGAAACCTCGTCTAGCACCCTGACCAAAGAGGATTTTCGGGAACAGTGCGACAACTACTGTTAGTGTGGCATCCTGCGCTTTTTCTCGAAATCAATGGAGGCGCCTTTTCAATTCTACGAATACCAGTATTGCGCCAGCGTCGCATTAATTTAGGTGTCATTGCATACAGCATGGACGCCACAGTCAAGACATTCTGCCGCAAAGCTCAGGGCAAGTCTGTGTCGCTTGTCATCGTGCCCAGCCTTGGCATATCTCCAAGATTCAAAGTACAGTACCCGAATAACCATCAAAAGCTTAACCATTTTTTGTGGCTAGTCATATAACTGCCTGAACAAAAACCAAGTCCACGAAGGCTGCACCATGCCAGAACGCATGGATGCACTCCTGTGGAACCTGTGATTTTGGCAGTCGTGATGGGTCACTCGCGCCACTAGTGACATTTTTCCCATCTTAAACTAGCTCTGTGAGAGGACTGGCACAAGCAAAACTTGCCTCATTGACGGATCTATTAATTTCTAATGCCGTTATGGAGTGGGTTCTTTTCATTTTTTCCCTGTCCCTTCTACCATCTCTCAAGCCAGTCGCCCATATCCTTGTAAGATGGAATCGAGAACGGTTGGATAATTACTATAGTTTTCGGGCCAATGGAGCCTGATTACCATAGGAAGCCGCATAGACCAGTCTCAATTTTATTATTATTATTATTATCATTATTTAATAACGCAAAATACAATCGCCTAGCAGTTAGTTACGTTTTACTCTCCCAGCGCAGAACGAAGAGGCAGCGAGTACACGAAGTGGGTCCAGGCAAAACGAAAGCCAATATTTCTTTATCCTTTTTTAGACCTCAATTTAAAGGCACTAGCGTGGACAGGGGTGATAAAGCTTTAACAACCTTAATTCAGCTACATACCTCCACCTTGCGGCGAATTAGTATTTATCAACGCCAACGCAAAATATACCAACAATATATTAAAACAAAACATCACCAACCGCCAGCATTGTGAATCCACAGTTCTCCACTGCTGGAACGAACTACACTGAGTGCACTGATAACTCGCTAAACCATGAGCCATGGTTTGAACAGTCACGCTAACAATGCTACGATGAGGATTTTCGACCCATATTTGAGCTTTAATTTTCATCCTCTGATAGCTGACTCTTTCAAGTTTGAATCGTGAGTAGCTGCTTGTTACACGCCCAAAAATGGGAGACAGTCTGGTGAGTATGAGGACGCTGGACATGTGGAGTCCATCTATTTGGTTCCGATTTGCAGGCTTATTCAAAAAAAAATAAAAAAAATAAAAATAAAAAAAAAATCACTGCTTTAATTTTGAAATTTTCGGAGTTTATTATTATACGCTTCCTAAGCAGCCATTGGAGATTTATCAGCTAGCCGCTGGAATATTTTTAAAACGCGTCCCCGTGCATTTTTGGGCCCTTCGTGACCTAGCCCATCATACGATGCGTTATTCATTGTGTAACCTGAATTTGCATCCCATCAAGGGCCCTATTTCCAGCTATGAAAGCCTCAGGTATAGTTTGAAGACACCCGCCAGCGGCGGTGATTCCGAGACATTGGTAAAATTTATTGCCCTCATCTTCCGGCGAGCCTCCACACAATATTTAAGGGCATACGGAGTCGTTCACTTTCACCAGAAATTCTCCGTTGAACAGGAAGACCAACCTCCAGTGCTACTCCGGTCTCTCAGAATATAGGTGAACGCTAAGCCATATATCTAGTTCAATATGTTGCTCCGTTTCATCCCATCCATCCTGGTACTGCTGGTGTTATCCAAAGGCTTTTATGGGGCGGACTGCCCTGTTTTTGGTCCAGCATTTCCTCCACCTCGAGGTCTCTCCGGTTCATCGACCTGGAAGAAAGCAATTGACAATTTCGAATCTAAGCTCTCAGACCTGCTACGCCAGTCTACTGATTTAGATGCGAGCAACACGTCGTTTTCTATCAACATTTTCTCGAGCTATGAAGACAAGCTGCTCTACGAATACCATCACGATGCTCCTGGTCTCAAGGGCTCAATAGCTGAGGGTCAGAAGCTCAATGGTGACACTATGTACCGGATTGCCAGCATCTCAAAGGCTATAACTGTCTACACCTTCCTGATCGAAGCAGGATTCAAATATTTTAACTGCCCAATTGCGAGGCTTGTCCCTGAAATTGCTAGTGCAGTCAAGAGCGTGGAGAAGAATGCTGATGATACGCTAATAACGCAATGGAGTGATATCACAGTGGGCTCTCTTGCTAGCCAGCTATCAGGGATTGGCCGAGGAGAGTTCCCTTTCTTGCTTTTTTTTTTTGCCGAGATGTAGGATCTTTATTCTAACCCACCCATAGACTATTTCAACGACATGGCTGGCAAAGTAAACCAATCTGTAGCCGCTCAGCTGGGACTTCCAGTCTTAAGCGACTCTGAGATCCCAAGATGTGGTCAGAAAGGTCTTCACTTCGACCAGTGTACTCGACGACGTAAGCACCTTGGTTCCACATTTTGGACCCATTTACTAAATTCAGTTTCTCAGAGATGTTTGCGGAATTCATGGACCATCATCCAGTGTTTGCGCCTTTCAACACTCCTATCTACTCTAACGTGGCCTTTGATATCATGAGCTACGCCCTTGAGGGAATCACGGGTGTTCCATTTGAAAAATCGGTCAAGCGTTCAATAATCGACCCGCTCAAACTCAACCGCTTCAGTATCCAAACGCCCCCTGCCGCTTGGGGGATTATCCCGTTTGATCCCCTAACCTCTTTTTGGAACGCGTCGCTTGGTTCTGGCAACCCGGCTGCAGGGGTTTATTCAAGCGCGAGTGATCTGGCTCGTATTGGAACGTCAATTCTCCGGTCTGACTTGATTTCAGAAAGGGACACTCGACGCTGGCTGAAACCGAATTCTCATACTTCCTCTTTGGTATCTTCTGTCGGCAGCCCCTGGGAAATATACCGCACATCTAACCCTAGGGTTGCTGATTTTTATACTAAATTTGGTGACATGGGTAATTATGGTTCAGTGATCGCCCTGAGCCCGGACCACAATGTTGGATTCACCGTTCTGGCAGCAGGCGAAAACCCAGGATCTCAGAGGACTATCCTCGCAGATTTAATTGGCAGCTTGCTCAGCGCCACTCTGGACAGGGAATCTAGAATCCAAGCTATACAAGACTTCGCAGGGATCTACTCATCCTCCCCAGATGTTGAAAACGATAAAGCCAGTTTGGTTAAAATCAGCGATGAAAGGGACGATAACGGCCCAGGGTTAGCTATTGACTTATTCTATCTCAACGGTGTCCCAGTCGAGGACGTCATTGGCGCCTTCGTTGGCATGGCACCGGGAGCTTTCCCCAAGGTAGACCTCCGTCTGCAGCCGACGGGCCTGACAGCAAGGTACACCAACGGTTCGCGTGAATCGGTCAAGTCACGAACTGCCTTCCGTGTCATTGCGGGTATTCAGGAGCCCAGCGCTAACAATAATGTCACAAGGGAGAAGATCTTCAGCCGCGTTTGTAAGACGTGGATGGCGGTTGATGGCCTGCGGTACGGACATAAGTCGATTGATGAGCTTGTCTTTGAGCTTGACGGAGCGAGAAAAGCTGTGGCGGTCGATATGAGAATCACTGGACAGATATTGCTTAGAAAGCAGGGCAAGTGAAACCTTCTTGCCTTTCTTTTTCTTTTTCTTTTTCACTGGTCACTTTCAAAAGGGGCAGACCCTTTGGAAGAGACGAGCTAAATACGCATGTACCTACTAGCGTTAGGTTTTGTTTTTATTCTTAAATCAACTTGAATCCAAATATTCTTCCCTTGCCAATTATTTGGGTTTCTGCGGTAGTTGCCAGAAATTCTGCTCCTGGGGGTAAAGCAGGACAGCGGCTTTCTGCTACGTACCCCGGAAGCTATATATATAACATTATAATCACAAGCCTTATTCAAAATGCAATTCACGCAAGGCTGTTGTATGATAAATTAACAACAACTTGAAAATTCCCCCCTTTTGACCCCTGGCCCCCTTATCGAAGTCGCCTTATCAGTGATGTATCACGTGACCTGCCAATGACGTTCTTGGTCAGTCAGTTCCCGGGATCTGCGCCGCGCGACAAGAGCTGGAAAATTACAACAACTGGAATTCGATATCCGCTCCACATCGCATCCGGCAGCAATGGCGTTAGTATCATATTCAGACTCTGAATGTTCAGATTCGGAATCTACCCCTGGTACTCAAATATTCGAAAAGAAGAAAGGAACTGCCCCTGGTACAATTGCCTCAACTCGTGAACCATCCAAACCAACATTCCAAGCTGATCGAAGAAACCCACGCAAAATATTCGTCAGCTTGCCAGATACGGATAAACCCACTAAATCTGATACACAAGGAAACGGCAGTGACAATGATGATGATGGTGATGGCCCGGCAAAGAAACGTCTCAGAATAGGCGCTCAGGGTGGTGGCGCATTTTCAGGATTCAACTCGCTACTCCCAGCACCGAAGCGGAAAGGCAAAGTTGAACCGGATAACAAAGGAGATGGGACAACGGTACCTTCACGCAAGGTGTTTAGTTTGAAGACAGGGGCCGAACCTGCGTTTGACCGACGCGCTGATGCCCAGATGAAGTGGGATCTCAGTAATGGTGCTGATGCTGGGACGATAGGGGAGGAGGTCAGCAGTGGTGTGGATGTTACCTTTGGCAGTCGTATCAGTCATGGGAGTGATGGACATGGGGACGGGATCACTGCCTCAGGTAAGGAGAAGGCAGAGGAGCCGGGTGTGAAGCCAAAGGGGAATGCAATGATGTTCAAACCCCTTTCTGTTGCTAGGACAACGAAGCAGAGAAGGGGGAGGACGACGGTCGTACCACAGCCTCAAGCTATGGACGGAGATGGAGGGCAGTTCCCTACTAGTGGTGTGTCTAAAGCCACGACAGCAGGTGATCAGAAAGCGGAAGAAAATGCCTCCAAACCGGTTCCGAAGCCAAAGGTTAATCTCTTTGGCCTTGGGAAAGAAGAACATCAAGGGGCGTCCGTATCACAGGCCTCATCTACAACCTATATACCTTTGGTGTACAACACACCCTCGGAACCCAAGCCACAAACCGTTCCTCACATCGAACCCTCAGCTCTACCACCACCCCCCGCACCCTCCTCCGCAGAGCAGCCGCAACAACATCAAACGCTCGCCACCATAGCCGATGATCTGAATCTCACCCGTGCTGAGAAACGCCAACTGTTCGGCCGTCAAGGCTTCTCTTCGTCCTCATCCAATGCCCCTGATGCAAAACAATCGAACCCCAACGTCATCACATTCAACACAGACCAAGAGTACTCCTCGAACAACGCATTTCTGCTTTCAGCATCGGATGCAGAACTGGCGGCCCAACAACATAATCCCGTTCGCTCAATCGCGCCAGGCAAGCACAGTTTGCAACAGCTGGTTAATGCAGTCAGTAATCAGCGCGAGGCACTGGAGGAGAGCTTTGCGATTGGAAAGAGAAACAAGAAGGAAGCGGGGAATAAGTATGGATGGTAATTTGGGGTATATGTGTGTGCGGAACTTTGGACAGGAGTCTTTTTTCTCTCTATTAATCCAGTACTTTACGAGTGTTCAGTTTTTGGCCGATGGGGAATGGGAAATGGATTACATAATTGTTCACAGTTATTTTGTCGGGCGTACACATATGTTGCTTTTCCGGAATAGCTTTATAGAATATGATACCAATGCCGATTTTCTTGTTGCTTTTATGCATAGATTTTCACCATGATGCGCTGGATCAAAGGTGAATTAAATCAACAAATTTGTTATATATAGTCGGGCCGTTTTGTCCGTGCGTATGATCACTGATTGATAATAATACATCTGATGCCTCTGATAATCTATTACTGTAATTTAAATTGAACTTTTAGTAGGGAAATGCGTAGCTATGCGCCCGAGGTATATACAAAACCATCGAAATATCTATAAACAATCATACTGAAAAAAAAGCAACGCAAAACCCAAACACATGCGCTGGTCTAAGTGTAGAAATACAATGAAACAGTATTGAAGTCTACACTGACACTTCAACAACTTCCGCAAACCATTGTTTTAACGCCATACTCAAAACAGCCGGTAACTCCTGTGCATCCCTAACTACCAAATAATATGCAAATGGAAATCCTTCGAGATACCGCTTCATTTTCAACTTCATCTCTCCTGTTCCTGATTCATCAGGTTCGAAGCTCGCCTGTGTTAAATCGAGGATCGAGCTCCCCTTCACCGCATCGACGATAATAAACACAATCATAATGCGCTCCTCTTGCGCCTGTCGTACTAGGCGACGAATTGTTTCATGGTCTTCACAGATGCCATCGGATATGATGAGTTCCAGCTGCCAAAGATCTCCGCTCCCACCCGAACGGGAGCGTCTCGTTTTTGCCTCCCTGAACAAAGTAATCGAGTCGGAAATAAGTTTTCGCACATTTGTCCCGGTTTGTTTGTAGCTGAACTGCTGGAAGATCTGAACGCCCGCTTCAGAGGAGAATGGTTTGCCAAATTCATGAGCCACACGGACGTGTTCTTCATCCCCGAAGCTGACCACGCAGAGCTCCCCAGCCTCCAGCATGCTTAGACTTTTTGCAACAAGAGCAAGTGTCTCGAACGCAAGTTGCCCGCTACCACTCTCGAGCATTGATTTACTGTCATCAACCGCAAGCATTATTTGGTAACTTCGCTTTGAAGGGACGGATCGTCGCATCCAGATCTTATCACGTTTGTATTGGGATGCGATGTAGGGAATGATACGTTTGATGTTGAGTCGTTTTCCTGTTCTGAAGTCGCCTCGCAGTTTGGTAGCCATGGTGGGTGCTAGAATCAAGCGAAGCTGTTCAGTCAGCGAGAGGGAGAGATCGTGGGTGATTGATTCATAGTGTGACCAAAGTCGCCGGGCTTCCTCTGGAGGAGTCAGAGGAGCTAAATCCGAACTGACATGCAAAGCAGAAAGATGAGCATCCATGTCTTCTATATCCTGAGACTCCATTTCGCCGTTTTGATGAGAAGTTTCATTTGCCGTGTTTCTATCACCAGCGACATATGATCTCATTGCGTTGTTGTCTGACGGGCCTGGTTTGTGGTTCAACTCCATTTGGTCCTCCAGAGATTGTTCTGCCGGAAGGCTGTCGGTTTCTCTGGCATCTGGAAGCAATTCGCCTTCTTCCGGCCCCGTGTCGGATTCGACGGCATTTCTTTGGTCAATGCTCTTAATTTGCTCCTCGTTTGCCTGACCAAGTGCCTGAGTGTCTGCCACGTCTTGGTCGTCCGCGAGATGCTCGAAATCGGCATCTTCCATGTTGGCATCCTGGTTTTCATTCTGAGGACTGTCTTTGTGATCAGAGGCCTCCTTGATTTGACTTTGACGTCGATGCCATTGCTCCAGAATATCGCCAAGTTTTTGAAAAGCCTGCGCTTGGGAGTCATCCAACTTGCCATCATTTCTGCCGCCTGACGTGTTTGTGGCTTCTTGCCCGCTTTCACCCTGGTCAGCACTGCCTGTCTCTGGATTTTGCTCCTCGACTTCGTCCTTGGAGCCGTGTTCTTGAGTTGCTTCGCCAGATTCCCCTTTCTCTTGATTCTGATCTTGGTCGACACCTACGCCACCAGAAACTTCCTGGCTTGGAGCGATATTTTCCGAATCTGCTTGGGTGTCTGTTCTCTCTGCTTCCAAAGGCCCCTCCTTCTCCTCGTCTTGTGTTGTCTCGGCCTCAGGCTCCCCTTCTCCGTCCATTTTTTCTTCGCCTGCTTCTTCTGCGGGTTCTGATTCACCATCAACCTGCATTTGAGAGTCGAGATCCGGGCTATCGTTTGGCTTTTCTGGAGTGTCCGCTTCGCCTTCCCAGGTGCTAACTTTATCATCTGACAAATCACCAAGGTCATTATCTAGATCGGAGTCTTCTTTATCTTTGTTATCTGGACCATCAAGTTCCATGTCTTCAGGCAGATCGAGAACTGGTTCTTCCTGCGCATTTGGATCTGTTGTAGTCATATCCTCCCTGCCAACAGCTTCTCCCTCGTCCTCGGGGGGCTCCGAGCCTTCGTTTTCGCTCTCATCTCTGTCTTTATCATGGCCCATCTTTTGATTCTTTTGATTCTTTTCATCTGACGCTGTAGTTTCGTCCTGCGACTCCGGGTTCCCCTTCCCTTGTTCATTTTCCGCATCCTTGAGTTCTTGATCATTTGTTCCATCCCACATCTTTTCATCAACTGCGGACGCGTCTAGCGCGTCAACACTGCCAGTTTCCTCATCAATGTCCACGTTGTCCTCCTCTTCCTTGTCTGAGCCGCTTCCGTCTTCTTTTTCATCCTCAAAATCACTTCTGTCTGCTTCAAGATCCTCCTGGTCCATATTGACAGCATCACTTGCTCCTTCCTTATCCTCTTTGTCTCCATCCATTTGTTGTTTTTCTTGAGCTAGCTCAGATAAATCCTCATCATCTTGAACATCTTTGCTAATATCTTCAGCGCCTTCTCCATCACCCAGACCAGTCCCGTTTTCTAACTTGTCAGACTTTCCCCCTTCTTCTGAGCTCTCGGATGGGGTACAGAAGCCTTCTGATGCAATCTGGTTAAACGAGTTCGCTAAGAGATACGACATTTTGCACGTCTCCCGGTGTAAGGCAGAATACCGGTGGAGGACATCGGTACATATAGAAGTGTATTGCTCCGCGATTGGCAGGACAACTGTTATGGTGGCGCCAACAACAGCGAGAGACTTGGGATCAGTCGTAGGAATGTACCGAATTTGAGCTAACACAGAACGTATGGCACTGGCTATATCAACCATGTGGAGCTCCGCGCATGCTTTTGCTGTAACCTGCTCGGTTTTTACCAACCACGCTTGGGTATCTTTTGAAGTGGGGGCCATGGATAGCGACAAACTCATTCTCTGCATGGCAATAAAAATTTTGTCCATCGTTGCTAAGAGAGCTGAGTCAAATTCCTGAAATGAAAGGCTGGTTTGACCATTAGTTTCCGACGCTGTCGTTGGAGCGTTCAATTCAGTCCATGGAAGTATCCGTTCCAGAGCGAATATCAACTCGGGATGCTCATCAATCCATTTTAGTACATCAGATCGTATATTTGTAACTAAAGCCCGAGCATCTGAAAATAGGCTCTCATGAGTACTCGTAGATATTCCAGGGGGCAGACTCTTCAGGCTTTCAATTGAGGCAATTAGAGTGTTCAAACGCGTTTTCCAAACATATAAGGTCTCCAGAATTTCTGACGAACCAACCTCAGCAAATTTGCCCTGGATTTGAAGAGCTGAACTACAGACACCAAGGATAGTACATAGCCAACGTAGGGTTCCCCGGAGATCACGACGATCGGAGGGAGCGTAGTCGCTGTTGCGGAATAGGGAACTACAAAAATCTGATACATTTCTCATTTCATGTACCGTGGATTCGACCATGATCAGGTTATCCAGCCTTGATGATAGGATCTCTCTTTGTTTCAATGCCCAGTGAAGAAGGCCTTCGACAAACCCCGCGCTTCTAGCAACCTCAACATTGCTAAGGTCATCAGAGTATTCATGTGAGGTAGCACGGACACGGGGTACCAAATCCAAAAATCGATGGAAGTAGTATTCTGCGCTTCTAATATGAGGCCAATCAGTAGGCATCGGGAGAGGGAGAGTCGTTGAAAGGACGGCGGCGACGGATTTTTGACTTTCGAGAATGTCTGTCCCAACATTTGAACGGATGCCCATGAATCGAAGATCTTTGAGCTTTTCCGCATAAAACCGCCGCTTTTGACTTTTGAGGTGCTGAACATCGTGCTTATTATCTTTGGTGAGCGTCTTCGGGGTCTGGGCTTTAAATTCTGAGATTGTATCAAGCACGTCGCGTGTGAACGCATCCATCTCCTTGTGGGCCAATAACCCTATTAAAGAGTTTCTGTACACACGTTGCATGCTATTTACTGCACCATCCGGGTCCGTAAACCGAATGGGTCTCTGACCCCATGAGGGAATATTTTCACGGCATACGCGAAGGGCATTGGGAGAAACGGGAATGGGGAGAGTAATGCGATTATCCGATAATGACTCTGCTACTCTCTCTGGAGCGCCAGCGAGTCCCTTGGCCAACGAACCCTCGGACGGCTGACCAAGAAGACTGCGATACTTTCTAACAAACCTGAACAATTTATTATGAGAGCGGCGTGCGCTTTCCCTCAGAGCGTTAATGTTAGTGTCCTTCCAGCTTGCCAGCTGAATGGTTTGCTGGATGTCACGTTCCAGAGTGTGTCTGCCATCACCAAGAGATTTTTCAAAAATCGATACGAACGGGAGGTAATGGTGAAGTAAATTGTCAATGGCAGCGCTCAATTGGGCCAGAGGGGGAAAGTCCAATGCATAGAGCTCCAGAAGCATTTTGAACTTTTCAAGGAGCTGCAACCTTGACTTGTATTGGCCCATTGGAGTCGAGCGGATGAATTTCTCAAGGGTAACAATAAGGTCGACAGAGTGTCCAGCCAATGGCTGGCCGTCTTCAACCAGTCGCAATGGGGCCGCAATTATCACGTCATACGCAACAAACCACCATGCGCTCGCGTCCTCGCTACACTTTTCATCCTCGATGTCCAAGAGACGAGCCCATGTGGATAGTTCAATGCGCCGCCAACTTATGAGGAGCGCCGTTAAATCGTCGTAGCACTGAACAGCAGAGAACTCTTTACTTGCGACGACTTGCCACTCGTGAATGAACGAATGAAGCTTCTCGGTTTTGGTGATAAATTTAGCTAGAGGATCTTGATGTTTGAACTCGAAGATCTCGGAGCAACAACGAATAACATCTGCAAGGATAGTGTGCTCAGGCCATGAGTTTTGCAATTCTTTAAAGCGCATCCGGGTCGATTCAACTAAGTTTGCTAGTTTCTTTACCTCTACCAAGTTCGGATCTGAATAGAAGTTGTAAGACGCTGGCGCCTTGGTAGTTTTTACCTTGTCCAGAAGTAGAATTGCTCCGAACAGGTGTGATTTGGGGTTTGCGGTTGGTGTATCCGTTGGGTATTTCGCCATGATCGAGCCAAGCAGCTTCGTGGAGTCCATGACCAGTTGATTCAGTGACGACTCCTTATCGAGGTTAAAGAAGAGATGATAAAGTGCACGAGAAAGTTGAAAGGAAATAGCTTTGACGTCGAATTGTGGCACGCTTTGGCTTTCAATATTATCCTCAACCGCGCCGTCAAACGTTGGGAAAAGCTCAGAAAACTCGTCAGCATCTACTTCCTGATCATCCTCAAACGATCCCCGATAACGGTACAAGTTTGACTTTTGAGCATGTTTATTTTGATCAATCTCTAGCTGCTGCTTCCACAGAATGGAGAAGTCCTGCAAAATATCACGGAGCAGCCTGCGATTTGCAGCTGCCGAAAGAGTTTCAGGGTCTATAGTCTGGAAAATCGTGAGCACAGAAAGTCGTTGCAATCCAATGTCTATCCTCTCCGAGCTAGGCAGGTGAGATGAAGTCAGCTTCAGTTCAGAGAGAGATACTCTCCTAGAGCTCAATAAGGGCGTTATTTGGCTGATAGTTTGCAGGAGGCCTTGTTCTGAACGAGAATTAAGGTAAGAACATTGAACCAAATCCACTCCAAGGTGCAGAATCTCCAGGAAGCGGATGATAGGAATGACAACATCGCCGTATGCCTTATAATTTGTGGTGAGGCGAGAACATATTTGCTGGATATTTTTCTGCAGAAGTTCTCCTTGTTTGCTGACGCCATTAACAGAATCCCAATTGACTGGGTCCCGAAGGGACTGGAGCAAAACATCCGGACTCGTGTTGAGCACTGAATTTAATATGTTGGAAAATTCTCCATGTAGTTCACCAGACTGGGAAGGCTGGGGCCGAGTAACCGATGGCAAGGGTGGCATAGCACCCAATAGGCAAAGTTCTTCTTGAGCCATCCGAATACGCAAGCTTGATTCTTGTCCAGAAAATGCCAACTCAAATGCTTTCAAAGCGTCCAGTTTCCTTGTTTTCTCCCGGACCCGTTGCGAATACTGCTGTCGTTGAACAACCAAGCCAAGGGATGGGTCGAAAGGCCTGTTTGGGACGAAGAGTCGAAGACATGCCAGAGCAAGTTGAATACACGCAGCTCCCAGTTGAGACTGCTTAATAGTTCCTGTTTCACGATGAGAGCCAACCAATGAGGACAAAATTCCACTGAACGATCTCGTCGCAAATTCATTGAAGTAGTGGTCCTTTCTGAATTCATCTCGTAATTTTAATTGTAATTGTTGGATATTAGCATGTCCGTTGAGGGGCGAATTCTGAGCAAGTGTGTCTAGGTACAATGTAGCGTTTGCGAGCGAGTCAGGATCGATTAAATCTCCATGACAAACTAGAAGTTCTTGGAGTAGCTTGGTTAATTGGCTCTTGAACATATCAAGCTGATCACGTGTGATTTGGTCAGTTATTGTGCAAAAGCCTGTCGCGATGAAGTCAAGTTCAGAATTTAGTAAATTCATTCCTTTCAACGGCACATTGGCAAGAGCGTCTAGTTTCGCGATCAATGATAGGATAATAGTTCCTCGGAGCGCTAACGGCTTGCGCAAGAAATTTTGGAAGCCGGCAAAACGCGAAATCCGAGACAGGAGCTCAGGAACAGGGTTTCCCGAAATTGATATATCATGCGGAGAAGACGGGCGTCCCGCGAGTAGTTGCAATACACCGGAGAGGGTTGAGATCGTATGCGTGGAGCCTGGGTCACTGAGGTCAATGAAATCACGATACTGCGACAGGGCTTCGAATTCTGAAGAAAAGTATGGAGATACTGAGTCAGAATGCAGCACGCGAGATTCCAGGTCGCCGATCACTTGTTGAAGATCCTGAAGAATCGTGTTAGTTTTCTCAAAAGCATAAACATTTTAGGCCCATACCTGAATTAGAGCAACCCCTTCTGCGCCTCGTAACATTGTAAACTGTGCCTGGACTAGTGAGTGGCGGAAATGGCTAAGTTGTGAAAAGGGCAAATTCGTTTTCAAGGTAACCTGATCAAATCGGGCAGCAATCTGCTGCAAATCCAGCATTGATTGTAAATGGGCGGGGTCAATTGGAGTCGCCGGCCTCCAGCGATCCCACATCCTCTGCATGCTCTGCCCAGTTGACAAGGCCCAGTTGGCACGAAAAGCGTCAAGCGATTGAGATAGGACCATGACAATATCAAGGTTAATGTCTTTAAATCGAGAATGAAGAGAGTGCCCGACTTGTAAATATGTCTGAAAAATCCCCTCGTCGAAGTCCTTTGCTTGCACGACGCTATAGATGTCCCAGCATAGCTCCAATACAGAACTGGCCATTGTACACACATCCACGCGATTCAACACCTCAGAATCAACCTTCCTAATGGTCTCACTCAAAGCCTGGATGCAGTTGGAAAGATACGAAGCAACCGGTTGTGTTGATTCCTTCATGAGGGCAGGAATCCTATGTGAAGCCACCGACCGTTCCAGTCTACTCATTTCCGAAGGCTTTTTCGCTGACAAGGAGTCGTTAACCTGAGACAGGATCTGGCGGAATTGCCAAACATTAAATTGTATATCTTGAAGCTTTGCTAATTTTGCTAATAGAGCTTGTGATTCCGGGATAATGCAGGCCACAACACGGGGCTCGTTGATTAATGGATGAAGGGGCTATGGATGTCTGTTAATTATCACCCTAGAAAATGTAAGGAAGTTAAGCACTTACCTCAATACTTTGTTGGAAGCTAAAGAAATTTTGATGGCTCCAATTTCCATTATATAAACTGTTCTTTAAAGGAGAAATGGTATCATGGCTCAAAAATGCGTTGTAGCGATCAAATGTCTGATAAAGAATTGTAGAAGGCTTTGAATTAGCCGATGTAGGTCCAGTCCATAAACCGATAGAAGTGGCTGGCGATTTCTGGAGACTGTGAAAATCGTGCCGAGCCAAGTGATCAAAGGACACTTCTAGCTCATCGTGCTGCCTATTCAATTGATCTGAGTGGAAGACAAGACTTTGACTCCAGCGAATCCGATATATTAACGATTCCGAGGTATAAAAGATTCCTTGAGCTGCAGACATAGCTTCATCAGTCCTGGGCGGGAACCATATTTCGATCGCCCGATTTCTCATTGCTCGCGACAGCTCACCATGACGAGGGTCCATCGTGAGAAACAGTCGAAAATTTGGGTGTGGAGTCACTACTTTTGCAGTGCCATCACTGCTTCGTTGCTCATTTATAATTAAACACCCGTTCGGTTCCATAAGTGAATTTAGTCGATCCAAAACCGAAGGATTGCAGAGGTTCGCATTGTCAAGGACGACCCAATCGCCTTTCTGGATTGACTGTATAAATATGCCCTCAGTCCATTCGAAACCGATCACCTTGTTGCTAGAGCGCGACTTGAGCAATTTCTTCGAGCGTTGGTAAAACTCTGTGAAGTTTGGATGCAATTCCTTAAGTGAAATTCTTTGCAGCGCAGCTGAAATGGTTTCAAGATGGGATGTACCGTTCTTAACTGCTTGGTAAAGCTGTATGAGCTCACTGTCCATACCAGGCTGTTTGGCAGCGGTATGAGTGCAGACAATCTGATTCTGTAGAAACTGGCGCAATTCATCTACAAAACTGAGTAAATGGCGGTCGTTATCTACCTGTTCAAAACCACCAATAAGATCCATAGTATCAGTGTCTGCGTTCAGTGCCAATTCGACGACTTTAGCACCACTCAAGGCGGCAAGTTTCCGCAAAATAGCGGTCTTCCCACAGCCTGATTCGCCGACGAGAATACTTGGCCATCCTTGCGCTATGCACAACACCAATGATTCCATAATCGGCAAATCGCTGGCAAGTATCTTCATATGAGGATCACTGAAATTCTGAGCAAGAGGGTTGCGTAGAAGTACACTAAGGCCAACCTGGTACTGCGACACGCTTAGGTTGTGGAAATAACTTTTGGGGTCAGGAGCCGATCCAAATACTTCGGCATACACTGATGAGACCAGTCTCCTATCACCAGCCGCACGAAATCGTTGGCTTATCACCACATCAAGGAACTGAGATGGTGAAACTCGGACTGGAGTGGATTCAAGTAGTCTGAGCCACCTTGAAATATCCCGCAAATTGATTTCCCAAGGGCCACCAATCGTTCCCAGGCATCGTTCGTTCGTTATTTTAAAATTTAGTGAAGAGACAAATTTCACCAGTTGTTGGATTATTTCTTCTGGAGCAAGAGGAGACAGCCTTTTACATATCATTTTTAAGTCGTTGTCACTGAACGAGTCTGCATATACAACCGTAAACCTATTCACGAACGACGCAGGAAGTCCTTTTCTTCCACCCCCCTGGTGGTGGGGATTTTGTGCCGCAAATAAAACAAAGTTGGGGTGCCGTTTAAACGTTTGGTCCAACTCTGCAACATAGACTTGTTGGCGGTGGTCTAGACAGGAATTCAGACCTTCCAGTACAGATTGGGAGGCAAGATTCATCTCGTCCAGAAGAACCCAGCCGCCAGTTTGCATTGCTCGTAAAAATGGCGCATCACTCCAAGCGAAATGTCCAATGTCGCTGCCTTCGACAGGCACATCTGATCCAAACAAATCTGTGAGATCTGTCTGGTCGGAAAGATTGATCCGGGTAAGGGGTTTTCCAAGAGAGTGTGCCAGCGCAGCAACGAGGGTCGTTTTTCCAACGCCAGGGCTGCCTTCAAGGAGAATTGGCTTTGCTGACTGAAGGCCTCGGGCAATTCTTAGAGAGTTGGCAACAGTAGTCGGCGCGTCTAAGGAAAAGTCGGGATCATGCTCAGAGTTAGCACCCATGTTGAGGGCAAATGGTCCAATTCTCATCTTGTTTTCTCCGATAAATATAGTAGTTTCCTGATAATATATAGACACAGCGTCAATGCCAAAAATTTCACCCAGTCGTTTGACACATTTAAGTCTATCTTGTTTGAGATTTGCCGGGTTCAAGGCGAACATGGCGGAAGGGTTAGCGCCTAGTGTGTCTATGTATACTAGCGCCGCCCCATGGACCATCGCAGCAACATCATCGAGATCTTTGGATATGTTTACAAAATCCACCCATGCCAACAGATCACGAATAGATATTGATCCAGATGTGGTGGTCTGGAAAGTCTCTTTGAACCATTTTGCGAAGGCTAGCATTGAACTTGGGGCATCTGGTATTGGTGATATGAGTTTTGCAGCCAAAATAGGAAGGATATCTTCAGCCTCTGAAAGTTGAGGTACCCAGATTTCCGTAAGGCGGTTCCTCAGTGCGGCGGATAGTTCCCTCTTTCCATAGTCTCCGCCTGGGTTCATCGTTGCCAAAAACTGGAACCCATCCTTTGCAATAACCAAAGAATCAATAGGGCCTTTCTCTGCCAAAAGCAAAGATCTATGAGATTCAAGAACGCTATTTAGGCGCTCCAAAACGGAGTCATCTGCAAGCGAAATTTCATCGAGGAGAAAATGCTGCCCAGATTCCATTGCCGTGATAAGGCTACCGTTAGACCACTCGAATAAAGCTTTCGCTCTTGTCATATTTTCTCGTATACGATTCACCAAGTCTGGTTCGCACATATCCAATGTCTGGGTATTTAACGCAGAAAATGCTCTCGTCAAGCCCTCTATGGAACTATCATCGGTTTCGTCGTATGCATCCACGGATTTCAAGGCTGACGATAGGTCCGTTAAAAGTTGACCTTCGATTGCGGATCTATTTCTCAAAGGCCTCAAGGCACCAATGATGTCTCCCGTCTCGATGTTAACATGGGCGTTAATTGTCAGGAGTTGCTTTCCATATATTTCCGCAATAGCTTGGCAGATTTGTGTTTTTCCGCATCCAGTTTCTCCTACGAGTAGAACAGGTTCGTTATGTTCAATCGCCTGCGAAACAAGCATGAAGACCCTTCTCATCGCTTGTGTCCATATTATGCCTGTTGGGGTAGTTGCCGAAAGTTGTTGAAGACGCGCATCCAAGTTACGAGGATTATATATAGTGGTTTCATCAAGTTTCACCCTCATAACCTCCTCGATTACTTCCTTCACAGCTGCCCTTTCTTGCGGATTTCTAACCCTTTCCGCCAGAAGCATAAAACCATTGACAGCCAGTTGTTCACGATCATCGGCACGTCGCTGCGCCCATCGAAAAAGATCGCGCAGAGTGGCGAAGCTGTTTCGTTGCTCGAATAAGCGACTTGACTGTCGTAAGAGAGAAAGCTTTCGATAGACGGACACTATTCTTGAGCAGAAGGAAGGAGCAATTTGTGATCTTTCTTTAAGAATGAATTCCAGTTCGTCCTCAGGAATGTCATCAAAGTGGAGTTCAAGGAATCGATTTCGAAAAGCTCGGGAAAGCACCTTTCGGCCGCCATAAAGACCAGCGGGATTTTGAGTAGCGAAGAGCATAAAATTCGGGTGGGGGCGGATAACTTCTTGGGTTTCAGGCAAGAATAGTTCTCGATTGTCATCAAGGAGGCGGTTGAGGGCTTCAAGCACATCTGTTGGGGCAAGATTAAGTTCATCTAACACAATCCAGTAGCCATTCCTCAGGGCTTCAACCAGTATTCCTTCCTGATACCGCAAGTTACCATCTTCACCAGATACGTATGATCCCAAATACTCTTGAAGGTCGGTGTGCTCATGATTGTTGATTCGGACAAATCGGTTGCCAGAAATATTGGCAAGGTATTCTACCATACTTGTTTTTCCAGAGGACGTCGGGCCTTGCAATAAAATAGGAAACCGTCTCGTAGAGCTTGCTCTCACTAAGTTCATCAAGTTTCTTTCAATGAAGGGTGTGATTATGTAGTGTGGTTGGGATTCAATCGGAAATGCTCCCTGTCTCATCCAGTAGTGATTAAATTGAACATAGGTGGCTCCATCAGTAGGTGGTCGAGGTGTCTGGGATAGTATTGATCGGGTATTCTTAAGGCTCTCAAATATATACTGGTCTAAAAGAGGGATGATTTGGAGTTCTGATGCCTTGCTGAGTAGTGTCAAAAAGCTCATGCAAAATCCTTCATACATCGCTCGTCGAAGTCCGTAGATGTGCGCTTGATTTCTCACGTATATTAAAGAACGAACAAGAGTTCTGACACTAAAATGCGGTTTCTGGCCTGCGCCATCTGTCAACTTGTTGTCTGCATTTAGCATTTTTGTGTCAAGGTAAAGGCGAGCAAGGGAGATAGCAGCTTTCTCATCCGCGTTAGTCAACGATCCCAGGTAAGCGTCTATCAAAGTCGTAAGGTCGTCGATGTCCGTATCGGGTGAACTAACATATATTTCCGTAAATCTTGATCGTAAACCAGGAACCAAATCTCGTTTCCCAGCATCGGTTGCTGGATTCATGGCTCCAAAAATTCGAAAATCCGGGTGACCGTAAACGCGTTCAACTTCTCCAGCCTCGGAAAGAAGAACAGACGGAGCCCCGTCGCTTCCATAGTGGAGAAGACCAGCAATACTCTCTAGAGTGTCAGGAGAAGCTAAATTTATCTCGTCAAGTAAAACCCATTCGCCGTTTCTCAGAGCTTTCACTATCTTTCCCTGAACAAAGGCAAATGCAAACTTGCTGTCGCCTTCCAAGACCCGGGCCTCGAATTCTTTTAATTGTCCAGCAAAAGTCTCCCATTTCCCACGGAGGTTGACATATTTTGAATCGTCAAGTTTCCGTTTCTTCGACGGTTGTTCTGAGCGCACATTTTCATTCTTCCCCATCGGCTCAAAGAAGCTGGACGCCATTTTGACGGCCTCTTTGAGGATATTAACTAAGCGTAGCCAGTTGCCTCTGGTAACACATTTGGCAACCGAAGTTAAAAATTTCTCATTCTTTTTAGCTGAGAAGGTGGATTCGAACAATAAATTAAACTCGTCAACTAATGGAACAGCAACCGATCGAATATTGACCGGTTTATAGCCACCTAGCAAGTCCGTACTTTCACTTTGTTGTGATAAATTTACCACTGTTAAACGTTGGCGCAAAAGGGAGGCTAGCTGCTGGACTACGGCCGTTTTGCCAATGCCAGTTTCTCCAACTAATAAAATGGGTTCGGAGAGCTGCAATCCTGACACAACTTGTTCCATCGTTTTCAGAGAAGCTCTGGTTGGCGCGAAAGTATTCTTATCCGCTACAGCAGAGGCTGCCCTGCGCACACCAATTGGTTTTCGTTTGCGGTACGATTCTCTGCCTATTGTGACTGTGCTGGGCGAATCCGAATATTGCGGGGTTTGTTCGGACAGGCAAAATTTCATACGTTGTGGAGATACCTGCATTTCTTCTGCAATGGCTTCTGTCACCATTGACTGGAGTGATCCTTTGGGGAAATAAGCTGCGAAACAGTCAACTGTATCCATGAAGATGTAATCATGAATACCATCGGGGACTGCTTCATTGCCAGTTTCACATCCAAGATTCTGCAAACGTCGTTCTATTCTGTAGCATAGCTTTACCAAATCACGAAGGCTTGGTGACCTCCCAATCATGAACTTCCGAGACAAAGTGCCATTGAATAGAGAGGTGATACGGCTAAACATATTCATTATCATCTCCACCCGAGATGAAAGTAGCGGAAATTTTTGCACAATAACTTCTTTGATCTCTGACAGTGGCATTGATATCACCTGAATGCGGTTCCATAGCCTATTTCCCAACATATTACTGCTTGGGGATGTTTCTCTCCCAGCAGCATTGATCGTAGACCTCATCGTGGCAATAACCCTGAAGCCATCAGCGCAACGGATACGTTCCTTCCTGCTCGGGATTACAAGTTCTCTTTTCTCAATAAGCGGGAGAATAAGTCCAAGAACCTCGGATGGTGCACGATCCAGGTCCTCAATCAAAACCCATCTTCCCTCCCTGGCTGCTTTGGTCAGAACGCCAGGCTGCCAAGAAAATGAGCCAGCTTGGGACGATGTCGAGTACACCCCCAATAAACTTTTAGCATCGGTTTGCTCATTTAGGTGAAGCGTTACCATGGAAGATGAATGGCCCAGTTGATTGGCAGCCTCATTGATGAGTGACGTTTTTCCGGACCCTGCCAGGCCAACAAGTAACAGCGGGTCCATTGAAAGAAGTGAATTACCGAGATTGCGAAGATTGCGAAGGACTGTTGGTGTTTCCACAAGAATGGATAACGCCATATTATTTTTCGGCTGGATCGTGGGAATAAGAATGCCGCCAATCTCTGCGGTATGGTTTGTGAAGTAGTTATGAAATCGTTTAGTCCAAGACTCTGCAACAGAATCATCACGAGATTTCCGGGCATTCTCAAGTTCAGTTTTTAGACCAGCCCATCTTTTCTCCTCCCAAATACTAAGAAAGCGGTAGTCAATAGTTCTGTCCTCCCACCAACCGTTAATTGCCGTCCCATCATGATATTTGCTTAGCATTTGTTCAAGAGCAGCATCTGCGGCATGCATATACAAGCAGAAACATCGGATCGCAAGATATCTTATGACAGGGTTGGGCCGATTAAGCAGTGACTGCAATTGGGGGGCGGACACTATAGGCGAGAAACCGTCCAAGTCGCAACTAAGTAACCGAAATAGTGCAAGAAGGAATACATTCAAAGTTTGATCTTCCATACACACGAGTCCAAACTGGGTAGACTCCGGTGAGGAGGTTAGGGCATTGCCCTTCAGGCGTTGTGAGACCGCATCTGCAAATGGTCGAAGATGTGGTGCCAAAGGTAAAATTCGAGCAAATGCTGCAATTGCCCGTACAAAATATTGAGGTGAATCCAAGTAAATCCACCTGGCAGCTAAATCCACAAATATTGGTTCATACAATGCGTATAATTTGTTGGTATAATTTGGCTGTAATGCTGCAATTGACAGGGCATCGAGGCAAGCTGATGGATTCGAAGTGCTGGAACGTAGAATTTCTACCAGCTCGGGTGGGAGTTGCGGTAAATGCTGGGAGGCTGGTAAAAGTCCCCCCTCACTAGTACTTTGTGCCATCTTGTGAGGCGTCTGAAAATCCCTTTTACCTCCCCAAAAAGGCGTTTTCGGGCCTCTATATCGACAATATTAAATTTCGTCGTCAGAAATTTTCTGGTATTGAATTATTTTCTGCCGCACTTCTCTAAATCACGTGGCTTGTACGCTAAAGCGATCTTCACCGCCTTATTTTAGCCAATCAAAGTCGCCTTCTTGGCGCCACAGCTCCGATCCAATAAAACCAGCCAGATATGGGAGGAGCCAAGTTGATCTCATAGTTCAGAGCCGCATCTCCCAGCCGGACGACCCCTGCCCCCACCCTTCGCACAGTATCGGCGCCTCCATGACGGACAATGTCGGGGAACTCCTCGGGCTTAAATGCCGCGCAAGGTACTGGTAGCCATGATAACTCTGAGGCCACCCTGGATTTGGCTTCGACGCAACTTGGGGACGAGACGATGGTCGCGACAGAACCTTTAGGAGATCCGCTTGATGAACCGTAAGCTCATGCGCCAAGGACTGTACCAACTCTCGCTGACTTACTATGTGACAGGATTTCGTTCAAGCGCAAACAAAAAGGGCCCGCTCGATTCGCCCTCTCCAACTTATTCTTCTCCTCCGAAAGCACCTCCCACCAACCAGTACGAAACCCTTTGGAGGAAAATGACAGCACAACATCAAATCGCACTCCGCCGCCGGCAACGACGACGACTACCAATGGAGACGGCAGTAAATCAGGTGGCCCACTTGACTGGTACGTCGAGGGCCCCGGTCGTCGAGTAGGTTATGACAACCTGACGGCGATCGATTGGATTTTCGAGTATTCAAAGGAGCGCCAGCGGATACGGCACCTCTACGCCAGCAGTAAAGGCCTCCTGGGCTATGTTCGCAAAGTTTTGGATGCCAGTCATATCTGGGTTATCTTAATTATGACTGGGATAGCTGTTGGTGTCATTGCGGCATGTATAGATATCGCAAGCAACTGGCTCGGGGATATTAAAACCGGTTACTGTCGCGCCGGTGGCGAAGGAGGACAATTTTATTTGAATAAGAGCTTTTGCTGCTGGGGTTACGATGGTTCGTTCACCAAAGTACCGCCGGCTTACATACTGTATTGCTAAGCTAACTTCCGTTCAAGATTTATCGGATTGCCGACATTGGATACCGTGGCGTAATGCTTTCCATGTGAGATCTAAGGGTGTTGGATATATGGTGGAATATATATTTTTCATCATGTACTCTGTAGGTACGCTCATGGCCCTTGACTTCAATTAGACTAACGGGCATTCTAGATCCTTTTTGCAACGACTGCAAGTGTACTCGTTAGAAAGTTTGCGGTATACGCCAAACATAGTGGTATCCCGGAAATCAAAACTGTTCTTGGCGGCTTCGTTATCAAGCGATTCATGGGCGCTTGGACCCTACTGATCAAATCTCTTGGCTTAGTACGCATTTCTCTCTTTACTCAATAATTACTTTCTTTTACTTACGGATCACTCAGTGTCTTGCCGTCGCATCGGGCTTGTGGCTTGGAAAAGAAGGCCCATTGGTCCATGTGGCCTGCTGTTGTGCAAATTTGATCATGATGCCGTTTCCTAGTCTAAACCGCAATGAGGGTGAGTAAAAAATAGTGTCCACATCAGGAAATCCACATTACTTATCATGCAATTACAGCAAGGAAACGGGAGGTTCTCTCAGCAGCAGCAGCCGCTGGCATCTCTGTTGCATTCGGGTCTCCTATCGGAGGTGTGTTGTTTAGCTTAGAGGTACTGCACGACCCATTCATTCGAGTTTCACAGTGCTAATTCCCCTTTCCTTAGCAATTATCATACTATTTCCCAGACAAGACAATGTGGCAAAGCTTCGTGTGTGCTATGGTTGCGGCAGTCACGTTGCACGCCCTCAACCCCTTTCGAACGGGCAAAATTGTTCTCTACCAAGTGACGTACAGCCGTGGATGGCACCCATTCGAACTGCTTCCGTTCGCTCTACTGGGCATATTTGGCGGATTATATGGCGGGCTGTTCATTAAGCTGAATATGAAAGTTGCCAGATGGCGAAAATCGAGGAACTACGCATACCCGATCGTAGAAGTGGTACTTGTAGCACTCATCAGTGCCATAATCAACTTCCCAAACACCTTCATGAGGGCTCAGTTATCTAAGCTTGTGTACTACCTTTTCGCGGAATGCGCAAACGTTCCAGATGATCAGTTCGGACTTTGCAAAACAGGGTCTGCATCCTTGGGAGTTATTGGCCTTCTGCTTCTTGCTGCAGTTCTCGGCTTCTTCCTTGCCTCGATTACCTTTGGATTAGATCTCCCAGCTGGTATCATTCTCCCGTCATTGGCGATAGGCGCGCTCTCCGGCAGAGCTCTTGGCATTGCGTTTGAAATGTGGCAGAAGATTCAGCCAGACTTGTTGCTATTCCGTAGTTGCGAGTCTGACATTCCATGTATCACTCCTGGTACTTATGCTATCGTCGGGGCAGCATCCGCCCTCGGGGGAGCAACGAGAATGACAGTATCGATAGTGGTCATCATGTTTGAACTTACCGGTGCTCTCACTTACGTTATACCAATTATGATTGCTGTGATGCTTTCTAAATGGTGCGGAGATACGTTTGGGAAACGTGGTATCTACGAATCATGGATCCACTTAAATGAATATCCTTTCATCGAGCAAAAAGATGATGTTGTGCTACCCGATGTCCCAGTGAGCCAAGTCATGACCAGTATTCATGACCTGTCAGTCATCACTGCTGTCGGCCACACCATTGATACCCTCTCGCAACTTCTCGAAACAACAACCTATCGTGGATTCCCTGTCGTTTCCGATACATCCAACCCTATCTTACTAGGCTACATATCCCGTAACGAACTTAGCTTCGCTCTCAAATCCGCCACATCTCGAAATTCCCGGTACTTATCTCCGGAAACTCCAGCCTACTTTGCTCATCAGCCCTTTGCCGACCCTCTAGAGACTCTCGACCTTCGACCATGGATGGATCAAACACCCATTACACTCAACAGCCGCGCCAGCTTCCTAGTCGTCCTAAATATGTTCCAAAGGTTAGGCCTTCGGCACGTACTCTTTGTCAACAAGGGCGCTCTCCAGGGGTTCTTGACGAAAAAGGACGTCTGGTGTATCATCGAAGATGCGCAGAAACGGAGAGCCCAGGGGTATAGAGAAAGCGAAATTGGAGAAGGGCATACTGAGGAAGAAAGAGGCTTACTGGGAAATGAAAATGATGTTGACCATCACCACATAAGGACGTTTAGCCCTCTTGAAGCTCGGCCCTCGCTATAAGGTTTTTGATGCGGCGTTTTAGGATTTGATGGAATCTCTGGAGCCCTTTTTTGATTTTTTTTCTCACCCACATTACCCTATTGTTATGTGGTGATTTTGCCTATGTATGAAGTTAAGCAGCGATTTAGACCATGCTATAGATAGTCATAACAGGAATTTCATCTATTCAATCAAATTCTCATACCATCCACCCTTGTCATATGCACTATATTGCAAGAGCAGCTCTTCGAATGACATACATATATCAAATTTCATCTAATCATTAAGCAACTGTCACACGGAACTTTTAAGTTATAACCCTTTTAGAGCCCTTTTTTTACCACCGTCTATAAAGATAAGAAAAAAATTCCAGAGAACAAACGCAACATTTCCCCGCCAGCTTAGCCACACAAAATTACACAACACACATCCCTAAGTTTTCAAAAGCGAGTCCCATTAACGCCCTGGATACCCTGTCCCAGCTGACTCGCGACAACCGTCGCTTCTCTAACCGACCGCGCAAGCGTGCCCCTAACCCTCCCTTCCTCAAGCACCAACAAACCACCAATCGTACAACCCCCCGGGGTGCTGACTTTCTCTCTAATTAGGGCTGGATGCTCGCCATTCTGAACCATACCAGCCGTCCCACGCATTACCTGAGCAGCCATCATCTGCGCCTCTGCTCTCGGCAAGCCCATTGCCACAGCTCCATCAGCCATCGCCTCCATGACCAATGCTACAAACGCAGGGCCCGAGCCAGAAAGTGACGTGCAAACATCCATCATCGATGGAGGGAGTGTGAGAACTCTCCCGACGCGTGAGAAGATCCAGGATATTAACATATTCCATTCCTCCGGGAGAGGTGGCGTTGAGGTGCCGATGATCGTCATCGATTCCCGGACGATGGCGGCGGTATTGGGCATGGCGCGAACGACACGGCAGCGTTTCGATTCTGGAATCGCCGAGGTAGATGGATATAACGTGTCCTCGATCTGGTCTACGGTCACACCAGCGAGGATACTAATCAAAAGTTTCCCCTCCAGCGCCTCTGCCATTCCAGGTATGTCGAGCACGTCCCGCAGCATGTATGGTTTGCAGCCGAGGATGATAACCTCCGCTTCCTGGACAGCCTTGATGTTCTCATTTTGCAGTACGGTAAGTGACATCGAATAACCATCAAGAGCTTTGTGTATGCGCTTTGCAGATTCCGGCCGTCGTACGCAGGCGATGAACTTATTCGGGATCTTCTGCTGTGGGACCATTTCTGAGGGGGTGGTGGTTCCGGACTCTGAGGGGTATGCGGAGTGGCTCTTTGCCTCTGAGAGGGAGGCAAATATGCCTGATAAGATAGCGATGCCCAAAGTCCCTGGAGAATCGATAGTTCTTCGTTAGAGATACTGGCTTCTTAAATTTTGCGGGGCCACCTTACCACATCCAAGGACGGTAAGAGTCACATCAGGCTTCTTCTGCGCCATGTTGATTGTGTCGATATTGATATTTCTCTGAGCGACCGACATGACAGATATGCAACAATTAGGTACAAGTGAATCGGAGAAGATATGGTAGAAGGAAGGAATAAGTGAACAAGAGAGGTTTACGTCGCAACATTGTACTAGGCATGGATGAGGTCCGGTTGAGTTGTTGCGGATCGCTTCCCCCATCTTCGTAACCGAGTTAATTAGACTTTTTGGTGGAGCTTGAGCTTTTTCTGCCACCGCTCCACCAAGCTCAATTACACCGCCTGGACATCCCGCTCAGCGCCCGATTAAATGTTTTTACTCCTAGTACGGTACTCCGTACACTGCAACCAGACGATGGATGTTTAAGTTGGCAATGCATTATGCGATACCGATTGCTACTCGATAATTGCCATTCTTATCCCTCACTTCCAATATGGCTGACCCTTTCGAGGTACGCATGCGCTTCACTACCCAGCTCCAGCATTTGAGCGCCTCTGTCACCTCCTCTCAGAAAGCCGCCCATTATGCTCTCAAATACCGGGACATGGATGAGGATCTTCACTCTTGTATTTTGGAACAGCTAGAAATGGTAACTATATACGGCCGCTATGGATTTTCAAACGATGGTTAATTTTATATCAATGATCCTAACATCAAATTTCCTTCCGAATTTGACATTTCTAGAATAGTATGAATAACCGCGCAAATATCATGTACTTCATCGAGCACCTCTGCGACATGGCCGCCAAGGAAAATCACCTCGAATTCGTCCGCATGATGCAGCGCGATATCCTCCGTGTCGTCGACGCCGTCGCCCCACCTGATGGCTCTGGTGCGGCAAATGTAAAGCATGTTCGCCGTGTGCTAAACGGACTGCAGGCGAAATCATTTCTTCCAGCAGATACTGTCCGTGAAATCGATACGTGCCTCAAAGAAAGGGAAAGTCACCCAGCACATCTTCTTGATCTTGAACCCATGGAGCCGGGCCAGACAGCATCCGATGGCGGAGATTCATTGCGCGGCCCCGGCTCTGCGACGAGGCCGAGTGGCATTAAGGTAGACAAGCGCCAGATTGAGCAGCGGATCGAGGAGGACCGAGAACGGAATAAGCGGCTACGGGAGTCTATGTGGGCTGTTCCAGGAAATGACGTGGATGAGTTTGACAAAATGTGGGATGAAGTTAGTGATCTTGGAGAAGATGATTACTTGGCAGCTGAGGAGGAGGCGATGGAGAGGAAACGCATTGCAGAGGAGTATTATGATGCTTGATTATACTTCGTTTTATCAAAACAAAAAGACAAAGGGAGGCTTATTGGGACTTTACGGCATGGCGTTCCGGTTAGGGCTCTGGCGTCCTATATAGTAGTATTGTTTAACTTTATGATCGGATTGTACGATTCCAGGTGCATATAACTCTTCAAGCGAGGTGCTCATTTACCCCGGTTATGTTCCACCAAGAATTTGGTCAGCTGGCCATCAACATGTATATGGGAAACTCATTCTCTATTTAATTTAATTTTGCAATATTTTTAAAAAACGCAATGCCTGGCCTGATTGATCTGATAAGAGATTAGGGCTAACTGGCCCGGAACATCATAACTCCGGCGTACAATTTTCTGTCTGAGAAAGGAAAGGCTTGACTGGACAGCGGCGGCCCGGAGCTTTACACAAGAGCAACACCTGAGCAGAATTGGATAATAACGAAAAATAATAATTCGGGTTACCTGGCGGTTTGGGCGTTTTTTAATTCCTTTCCCCCTATGTTGTCCCATCTCGTCACTGCTGCCCGAGGCCTTTTTGCGAGACAGAACTCTGGGGCGGAAGAAGACTCGCCGCACTCCCAAGACCAAACAACAAATCCAATTCCGCTCAATACGCCCCCCGAAATGGTGTCCGGTACTCGGCGGACTGTATTTCCTGTTACTACGGAGAAGGTGAACTCACCCTCCGCTACGAAAGGGAAGCGGAAAACTGCGCCGTCGAAACAAGCGACGGAGAGCCAAACGGCCAAACGAAGGAAACAGAGAGGTTCCAACAACATAACCTCACCGGTTGCTGAACCTGTCGACGAAGGGGGAAACGTTGTTAAAAAGCTACCTTTCCGCGCCGCTGATTCAAGTGACGTTGTCTACGCTGAAACACAGCCTAGAGAAGAGAAATCGGATACCTCAAACCGTGCATCCAATGACCGTGATGAGGTAGCAACGGGCTCCAATACCAGGGCAACACATGTTCGTTTTGGAAACGAGGATCCCTCTCCAGAGTTCAATAGCCATAGTCAACATGAGCAAGTTACGGAGGATGCGATGACCAAAGAGTCCCGCGATTCAGAGGACAGTGATGATGACGAAGCTCCAGAAACAGTGGACAACGCCGCACAGCTACGAAAAATAAAAGAGGCCTCCCGAAAAGAAGCGCAAGCTAAACAAAAGTTCGTATTCAGGGCTCCATTTTGCTCGATTCAAGTGTAAAATCTCACCACTAACATCAACCCACCAGGACCGATGCTGTAAATAGAGAAAAACGAAGAGAGCGGGATCAAAGATTGAAAGCCCAAGCAGCCTCAAAACCCGCTCCTCCGAATAAAAGTCATGCACCATCCATTCCTCAAGATCGCTGCGCAAAACAGGATGACATTCTCTCCGAGAGCTCCGCGACGTTACAAGGATCTATTTCCAAACCCTTCCGTTCACTCCCCACTCTACTCCCAGATGAGATCTTAAACGCAGAACCTTCTTCCGACCACAGCAGACTCCCCGCCCCGTCATATGAGATTGAGTCACCCCTCGTGGGCAAAATGTCGATGTCGAAGAAACGTAAGTTTCTAGATAAGGCTGAGAAGAAGCCAAAGGATATCAGGATTGGAGGGACGTCGATTCGTGTTCTGGAAAGCTCGGGTGGTAGTGGTCGGGACGGGATCTGCTTGCCGCCCAAGTCATCCAAGGGGAGTCGTCGGGTGCGGGAGAGCTTGGTGGCTGGTAATCGTACCCTGCTGGGCGGGGGTAGTTTACGAAGGACGACAGGCGGATCTTCCGGGTTTGTTCGAAAGTAAAGTTGTTGTATACTGCGTTATAGTACAGTGGACAGTTATATGAGCCGGTATTACAATTTAGTTTGTGGCTTCCGAGCTTCATTTGTCCAAACCGTAGCATTGGGGCTCGTAGTTAATATTATACTAGTAGTAGTATTTGTGTGCGCATCTCATCTACTAGTATCCTCCGCCTTATTTGACCCATGATTAATTGAGAAAACAATTCATAGCCACGTGTATTTCTGATTCAGTAAAATCTTCGCTATCCACCAGTCCAGTAAATATGCGACAAAAGTTAGTTAATAAAAAAACACTTTCCACTAAAAATTGCTTCGAAGCTGCAGTCCAAAAGCAGCCTAGCTGGGATCCTCGGTGAGGTCAATTTAAGGTTTGCCTCTCGAGCCAACGCCAAGCATTCGAGAATGTTTTCAGGACTGATGGAGGTTGTAGAAGACTAAGAATTGACTCCTCTGGCTATGAGTTAACTTCCGTATGCCCCATGCCCACAATTGGACATTGACATACAGCTCTCCAACCATGACATCGACAGAGGGGGAAACCGCTCCTCTGCTCAGTCACCCGCGTTCAAGCTTCCCATATACGTCACAGGATGAACACCGCCCACATCGGACAGTTACCTTCGACCCCATCACCCAGAACAAGAGCAGCACATCAAATGATACCGCTACCTCCAAAAACTTCTTGAAGCCTTCCCGTACCGGTAACCTTTCAATGCAACCTTCCAGCTCTAGCGGTGGGGGCGGCCCTCCTGTTTTGGCTGCTCTCAACAGCAAGCTCCGCCGGCGACATAGTCAGGGAGCTTCTTACAACACAGTGACTGCGGCCTCTTATCCAAGTCATCCCAAAATTGGCCCTCAGCGAACGTCAAAAAACACTCAGAAGCTAAAATTACTCCCCAACCCCGTAACAGGGGAAGAGGATCAATTTTCTGACGGGGAAATCCCGAAAGAAGTGTATTCGCAGATCACCAGGATAAAAGAGCCCACCGCCAGAAAACATGCAGCTAGGCTGGGTAAAGCAGATAGGGATCGTGTTCCACGGGTGACAGCATACTGCACTGCGAGCTCGTATACAATAGATGGCGTCGTTAGGTTCCTCAAGTCCCGTGCCGAAACGAGGGGTTCTAACCCCAAGCTTTTCGACGAATGCGTTTATTCGCCATATAACTATAACTATGAGGACAAGCGGAAGCCTTCTAATTTATATAAGCAAGATGAGCAGGGGCTACCACCCACTGTAGAAATTCCCAATCAGGGATACGAAGGGCGGCGCTTTTCCGATAGTGAAATCGAAGTCGAGGGCCAAAAGGGCCAACAGCGGCGGGAAGAGCTTGTTGATCCACACAAGCACCACGGCCCATCATCAGAATCTTCGACTGCTATATCATCTACCTCTCACACGCTAGGGTCTATGTCCGGCGCGGATGCCGCCAGCGGGCCCGATCTCGACACATCAATCCACACACCAGAAATATTTCTCTTTGACTACGGCACGGTAGTAATATGGGGTATGACACCTGCCCAAGAAACCCGCTTCCTCCGCGAAGTATCTAAATTCGCCAGCGCCGTTCTCAGCGCCGAAGACACGCAGATCGAAAACTTCAACTTCTACTACACCCGTGACTACCAAGCGCGCATATACAACGACTTCATCTCCCTACAAGACCCGCACAATTACATGACCAAGCTAGCCATCTCCCACGCCCTCTCCCAATCCGTCAAGACATCGCTGTTTGAAGATCTCGTTTCTGAAACCATCGCAAAGACGTCGCCGCTGCCCGCACAGATAGCGGAAACGGGTAGCGTGAACCTCACCCGCAGACAGATTAATATGCAGATTGGCGAATTGTTTATTCTGCGTATTAATATACACCTGCAAGGGTCGGTGTTGGATAGTCCTGAACTCATGTGGGCGGAACCACAGTTAGATCCTGTCTATCAGGCTGTGAGGAGCTATCTAGAAATGGACCAGCGGGTAGGACTGCTAACGGAGAGGCTGGATGTAATTGCAGATCTGCTTGCCGTTTTAAAGGATCAGTTGAGTCATCGGCATGGGGAGTATCTGGAATGGATCGGTACGTACATTTGCAACATAGCCCCTTGCTCTCTCTTTTCATATGATACCAGGGTGTTGGCAGGAGCGAAAGTCGCTAACGTAGCACACGGTAAAGTAATCATCCTTATCGCGGCTGAAATCGTCGTTGCGGGTATAAACATCGTTGTCGACCTATATGCTGGAGTCGATTAGGAAAACAAACTCCGAGGCGCCGAAAATTAGCCGCTCCCTCCGCTCCCTCATGCTCTTGACTAAAACGACCATTTCACATACTTCCTTTCATTATACCTCTCAGTCCTTCTCCTCCAGCGCCCTCCAGGTTTCGTACTGTACATCTACATATCGGTGTGCACATATAAATATCTTGTATAACACGATCATTGTCCGCACTGCATGTCTGTATTACACATATTGTATATTTTTCTTACTATTATTACGACTATTATTCTACGTCCTATCTATCCTCGTCTATCCTCGCTACAGCAAGGTATTAAGTCTGATACCGATTTTGATTATGATATTTTATTCCATTTTTACTGGGTTTGGCATGCAACCTCCCTCTCTGGTAACCATTCCTATTTCTACTCCCTATATCATCCAGATGGCGGATATATGCAGAAGAGTGAAAGCAATGGTTGTGCTTTGATACCTGTATCATACCGTTTATATTATATATTTTTCCGTTTCATTCTCTTGTTTTTCATTTACATCCGTAGAATGGATGCATTGAGTGCACGTGGTTCATATACCGGGAGACATTGGTTTGGTTCACTATAGAAATGAACGCACCATAAAAGGAGATGGTCAAAAGACATAGCAACAAACAATCCTACGAACATAAATTATGCACCACTTGTTCCTCATCGCACTCTTTTCTCTACTTCTATGAACTGATAACCCCTTTTATTTCCGCAACCATATTTTCATGCATGGTGTAGAAACATGAAGGGAGAAGCGTGACTGATAGATACATCCATCCAATCCATTCTCACTCTAAGGACTACACCATAAAACTGAACCACAAAGAGCAAACTATACGGAGTGAAGTGAAATTTCAAGAACAAAAACAATCCAAACCTCTGCGTTCTGAAAAAAAGTATTCCTTAATAGCGTGTATACATGCGCAGCACATCAATAAACTTGTGATTGAGGGGAAATAACAAAGTAAATGGTATACCAGAAGTATATGAGGACAAAAGGTTGGGAAGGGATCGGCAAAATCTGTGGAAGGGTTCACCGTCCCAATAGATTGAACGCATGATAGTAAAGAGAGTACAAATTGGAAGAAAATTATTTTTAATTAAAACGTAGATTAAGAAAGGAATAAAAATGAAATAAAAAATAACCGCACACATTCACGCCACGAGAGAAAGAAAGAAAAACACCATCAGAAAGAGGAAGAGAGGGAGTAATAATGGCAGGGAACCAATCCTAAAGAAGGAACGATGGGAGGGGGAATGAGGCGGCGTGATATTTGCTAATAGGAGCGCCACCACTTAGGGCTTTATAGTAAATGGCGGTAGTAGGTACCTAGATAGGTAGGTATAGATATGGAAGCCAATGGGGAGAGGGAGGGGATACATTGGGGAACATGGCAACAATGTTATGCGACGAACGTGGCAATGTGGGAATAATATATAGCCCGGCTAGAGACGAAAATCGCAGGAGATATTTTGGGGGACAGCTTCGGAGAATTAAACGGTATATCATAAGCCCATTCAAATTAAAAAAGAAAAAAACGCCCAGCGAAAAATCAACAAAAATTAAAAAACGACCAGTTAAACGCCGACTGGACTCCCTCTCTTTTACTTTCGGTTTGTTTATAAATATACATGTTACAAGCCACCTCTACTCTCGCGCCGGTCCCCATATTGTCTCTTCGTCGCCGGGTCCAACGATTCCCAATGTTCCGCAAGCGCGCGATCGATATCATCTGGCGTTATATTCGTTTCGGGGCCGTACGCATCCACAAGGTCATGGATGACCTTATCCCTCGTGCGATTGGTGAAGTCCTCGAAAGCTGATATATATCGCTGATTGGGTTGTTGCGGTTCTGGGTTTCCTGTTGACGGGGAATCTTGGGTTTGTGCATAATTGTTGCCGCTACCGCTATGATTGCGATGGTGGCTGTGACTAGTAGGCGAAGGCGCGAGAGGGGGTTGGCGGGGATAATGGTGGTCTAATGCTGAAGAGGATATAGGGCCGGCCAGTGGATTGTAATGTTTCATGCGGCTGTCGAGGTCGTGGGTGGGGGGTGGGGAGCGGGGTCTGCTAGCTGGGAGGAGAGGAGGTAGGGTGGTAGAGGGGTTCATGTTCATATTCATGTTCGTGTGGTCGATTTCCTTGTCTGGGGTGTCAGGATGCGTGGTGGAGTCATCAGCGCGACGGCTACGTTTCACTCGAAGAGGGCGTTCCTGGGGCTATATGATATGAGAAATAAGAGTTAGTAATGAGGCACTAAGTAGGCACAACTAACAAAAACGCAATGCAACGAACGAGCCAGAGCGGGGAGCTTCGGAGGCAGCGTACAGTTGGCGGATGCCCCTCGGAGCTCCCTTCAGTGCCGTCATCCATGTAATCAATTCCGTAAGACGCACGCTTGACACCGGCAGAAGAACCTTCGCCCGCTCCTCCTCCTCCTCCTCCTCCTCTGCGAGTCGCATGCGCCACAGGCGTGTAATGAGGGTCCATCTCTTTCAACAACGCCACCGTGCGCGCACGCAACTCCGTACTAATTCCCTGTTCCTCAGCCATTCCCGTCAACACGGCCAGACGCTCAAGAAGCATGCAAGACTCGAGTCGCATTTTCTGTACGTATCGGTGGCCCTGGGCGTTGCGAACGCGCATTGCGTCGTTGGCGGCTTCGACTTCGTTCAGGCGCTTTTTCAGCTCGATGCATTTACGTTTATAGGCTGCTTCTATGCTGGGAGGGTTTGGCGGGGCGGAGACATTATTGTGGATGTGGTTGTTGTGGTGAGCAGAACCCTTTGAAGGGCCTTCGTGGCTGTCCATTGTTTCGCTGTTCTGGGAACGGGAAAAGTACTACAAGTATAGGTGAGGTGTTAGGATACTGGTGCGTCACAACTGGATGGCCCAAAACATGAATTTGAAGAAATTTGAAATCATACGCATACCTAGGCTTCTCAGCGTCCCTATTACCCGCCTCGACGTCTGGTGGGATTTTCTTTGTTTTGCTTAGCTTCGTGGCCCCTGTTGCATGAAAGCTAGCGCTGGCTGGCGGTGCAGCAAGAGGATTTCTGCCGCACCAGACAGCTTTGCTTGACGTCGGGATTCCAAGGAAGTGTTCACAAGGGTTGATGGGGAATGTGCGGGCCTAGTAAGACCAAAGCACACCAGGATAGCTTGAAGGTTGCAGTAATAGGGTAATTGGAGTCTGGTGATGGTCGTTGTTTAATGCGTCGTCGCTTGGGTCGCTTATTGCGGCGTTAAGATAACCAGGAGAGCCTTTTCTGCCGCTCAGCATATTTCCGTTTCTGGTTAGCGTTTTGTATCGGATCAATATTATTCCGAGAGCGGTGAGACCTAGCTCCTGGTGGTGCAGATAAGGTTCCGTTAAAGGTAGATCACCAAACTATCTGACAAGAAACTGCTTGGAGTGCGAAGCAGTCGTTTCACATTTTAATTCAACAGTTTTCCTTTCCAGTATTTACCACATACCGTGTTAGCTATTTCAAGTTGCAATTTGTGGTTAACTCCCAGCCAGGCGATACTATCTAATCAGGTTAGACCCAAAAGATTGCAGCTCTGTCGGGAGCGATCTTTGGGCATCAAAAGTTGCCATGGACAATACTACTATACAGGATCGAATATCAGAGATGCCCCACCTCGCAGGATTGCCGGGTTTATTCTCAGATCTCTTCTCTGCATTTCTTCTTACATTTTCTACTGGCTGCCTTTTGTCCACGGCCTTGCGGTGTTCGAGAATTTTGCTAGGTGGTGCAACAATTGCAGAGCAGGATGCTGCAGCTAACAACTTCTGTTTTAGCCAAGCGATGGTAAATTCAGAGCATAGAGCATTAACGGTAATAGGCCTGATAAACATGTTGGGCTGCAAGAGGATTGGGGTATAGATAATTGACTTTGGTATCATTCATTGAGATAAAGTATAATTTATAAAATCATTGTTTCTTCCATTCTTAATCTCCACGGCTGCTTTTCCATTCATTTTCAGGTTCAAGATGTCAAACAAGACACCTTATGGGGCATTTCAGAGCTCTCTCAATCTCAGAGCCATTCTATGCGGATGCGAAAGTCGTCACCGCCCGGGCTATCGTGGAGTCCGAAGGCAAGCTTGCGCCTGAAGAAATCTTGCATTCATTTGGAGACAACTTGGAGGCACCAGAGCCAGTTGTATTTGGAATTCTGGTGTTTCATTATGGTGCTTTTCAGTCCTGTGGACCCGGAAAGTTAGGCGATCTAGTCATAAGGGGATTTGTCCAGCTCACAGGTTTCATTCTTTGGAGGCGAAGGACGGAAGAGCATCTGGTCTGCTGTACAACAAGCAACTCAAAGATTTAAGCGTTATGAAGAATTCAACTCCATTTTTCTGCAAGTGCAAGTATGTCTACCGAATTTTAGGTTAATAAAGCCTGCTGATTAGAATTTAGGAAAGTGTCAGGCGACAGCTGAACGAACTTCCGTGTTCGCCCTCGAATGAACATAGACAGGCCGACTATCTCTATGCATCGGCGGGTTTGAACCGCAGAGAGCTTGACCCGTCCGCAGATGCGATCATAATTGATCAATCCCCGTATCCCAGCCCAGAATCCGCCGTGTGCGATATCAGCAAAATAGTGAGCAACGCACAGATAGATGACTTCTCTGTTGCATTAGCTATAGAAGGGTTGCGGCAATGGGAGACAAATGAACTATACTCACCGTATTATCGGAAGTGCGGATTGGTTTTCATAGGGGAAAAGGGTTAAAGTTAATTATATGAAAATCATGGGCAAGTCTCCGACCGAACGCATCATCCCAGAGGGAGCACAAGATAGATTTCTCATCTTGAAAGACTCGAATTGGATGGCGTGAAGATGTGCACCTGAATGCAGATGCTGGCTGGGCAGATGCAACCGCAATTCTGCAGTCAGTAAACAAGGCTGCCTGCGAAAAGGGTGCAAATGCTCCCGGCCTTGAGTGATCTTGCCAAGATAGATGACAAATTTTTGGTTGTCCTTCTCATCAAAGATATTGCTATTCTCCGGATACATTTCGCTGTATCTGGATTCCGAACCCGAAGAAACAGTTAGTCGTTGAACGAAGCCCTCGTGCTGTGGGAGGGAGGAGGGGGCCTAACTGTTCCCAAACCTCCCACATGATGTCGTAACCTTACTCTACACCAGGCTCCAGAGCCCTGAGGGCCCGTTTCCCGCTCACGCCGGTCTTCTCGGGATCGAAGCCAGCCTTCTTGGCTGTTTGCGCTCTTTCTTCAAGGGAAATTCTCCTAAGCATTATTTAGAGACTTACTTCTTAGGAAAGACCACGCTTAAAGAAAGAGTTCCGGTTTTCTTTGATGAATGGATGGCAGAATGACAAAGTAGGCGATTGGAGATAGATGTAGCTGCTTTTCAAAACATAGGGAAAAGAAATATAGACAACTCTGGCTCTTTCAGGAGTTCATAAAGAATATATGATGAACAGAAGGACATGAAAATATATATATATATATATATATATATTCATGGTTGAGAAGAGGGACGACCTCTTCGTTTAATCTGGGCCAGCAGCCGTACTGGCGGGGCCGGCATAGAGCAAACAATAACATCGCGTAAACGAAAAGATTCTGAAGGACGTTGCAATGGACTTGTTCGCCCGCCGGAGATACAGCAGCGAGGATCTCGCACCAATCCAGAAAGGGAAATCCAAATGTCCCAGCAAACAGCTTTGAAAATGCCAGATCTCCCTTCATAGGCTATATACTCCGTAAACTACTACCTAAATACTGTGACTTCCACACAAGTCCTGAAAATTTTCATCTTTTCGCCTCCAAAATTCATCCAGCGTGTGAGGAAGAAAGGACGAAAGGAGCTATTTACATAGTAGATATTATTTTCCTCTCGGACATAAAGAAACCATGTCAAATATTTGTTACCATGCATAAATTCGTGGTACGAGCATTCCACCTCCCTACATTCCACCTCCACCCACCCACCCATCCACCCACCCATCCACCCAAAAAAAAAAAAAAAAGAAAAAAAGAAAAACGAAAAAAGTGGAAACTTCAAAGGCTAAATCATTGCCTTTTAAACCGATGAAAGAGGGTCGGAAAATGCCACGTCGGAAACATGGAAATGGAGACGGAAGCAAAAGAAAGAACGAAAAATAGAAAGAAAAGAAAGGTGGCCCAGTTTGTAAATGAGTGAGGCGCGAAAAAAAAAAAAAAAAAAAGGAGAAACTTATAGTGATCGTGATATATACATTAAGAGAGAACAAATGATATAAGAGATCGTGAATCATAACCAGTACTCCTCCGTATTTTTAATCTATCCTAAAATGCGTGCTCTCTTTCCGGTATCGCAAAAAAAAAAAAAAATACATGATCAGGGAAAGATTTGTCAGAAATGATGCATTTTTCATTCGGGAAACACTTCTGGATACGTTCTTCGTTTTATTTTTTATTTTTTCTTCGTCGTGATGTTCTTGATGAGATAGAATCTAATCTCATTTTGCCCAGGTAGCCAGGTGTCTTATTCGGCTCATTACTTTTGTTTTTCATTCATAGCTCTATGCGACGTTGGGAGTCCCGGTAGCTTTTTTGTGTTCAGCTTTCCGTTGTCAAGTGTCGCGCCGCCTGGGTGTGGGGTGGCCGGGGCGGAAGGAGGAGCGGTGTAGGAACCAAAGAAACGACATCACGGTCCATAGATTTCGACAGAAAAAATACCTAGGAAGTGTATGTGAACCTGTGGCTGATCGAACGTCAAGAGCGCCTTATTCGAACACTGTCCATTTTTATTTTAAGATCCTGATGACCAAAGATTCTTTTAGTTTTGTCTGTCGAACAAATACTACATATCAATAACCTACCATGGAAATATTTCTGTCGCATAAGTCGAACAAAAAATTCAGGAAGGAGGGAAACGCCTTTATCATTTCAGAACCATTAACAGGTTTATCGCCAGACGGTTCTTATCAACTGGCTTGGAGACGTATCCGTCCATTCCCTTCGACAAATACGATTCCGCATCGCCTTTTAGGGCATTGGCTGTCATCGCGATGATGGGGACATCGAGTTTCAACGTGTTCCGTATTTCCATGGTGGCTTTCACACCATCCAAAACCGGCATGTTGATATCCATCAAAACGGCGTGGTAGGAAAACGGTTTCGCGCGCAGCATTTTCAGAGCCTGAGCACCATCGTAAGCCGCGTCGATTCTCTCAAAGCCCAGGTTGTTCAGTAATTTCAACATAACAGCCTGGCTGATTTTGTTGTCCTCAACCAACATTAGTTGCTTACCGGAAGCAATTTGTTTGAGCTCCTCGATCGGCTCCTTCGTAACTGGGAAAAAGACTTCCGGATCGCTCGACCCAGGAGCTACGCTCACTTTTCCTAGGCGCACAGTAAACCAAAATATCGAACCCTGGCCGTCTGGGTTGGGGTGATATCCAATGGAACCCCCCATGAGGTCGACTAAATTTCTGCAAATTGCCAGGCCGAGCCCGGTTCCCTGGTAATGCTCCCCGGTTTCACTGAAAGATTGCGTAAACGGGTGAAAAAGGTGTTTTGTATTGTCAGAAGGCACCCCGATGCCGGTATCGATGACCTCAGTATAGACTTGGTGGGCTGACTCCTCATCACGCCTCAGCAGAGACATGACGTGGACCGATCCCGATTTCGTGAACTTTGCGGCGTTCACAAGTAAATTCTGGAGAATCTGTTGGTATCGTAGGGGATCACCTCTACAGAATTCCGGTATATCCGCCGCAATTTCAGACGTCAGAGTTACCCCAGGTTTTAGCATGTCGCCACAGTGCTGGAGGGAAACTTTGTGAATATCTCGTATATCCAACAGGTCAGAGTTGAGTGTGAATGTTCCAGAGGAAAGCTTGGAATAGTCAAGAATGTCGTTAATAACGTTCAGAAGAACCGATCCCGAGTGCTCTATTATCTTAGCAAGTTCTTCTTGTTTGGCATTCAACCTGGTGTCTTTAAGTAAGGTCAAAGAGGCCAGCATTCCGTGCATCGGGGTGCGGATCTCGTGGCTCATATGAGCCAAAAACTGGGACTTGAGCTTGGCGGATTCTTCGTACGCAGCGATTAAACGGTCCTCCGTTTCTCTCCTATCTGTCACATCACGCGTAACTTTGCTGAAGCCGATCAACACGTTAAAGCGGTAGACAGGACAGATCATGACGTTCGCAAAAAATTTGGAGCCGTCTTTGCGAACTCGCCAACCCTCATCCTCCAGCTTCCCGTCCTGTATGCATTTGGCAAGTTCTTTGCGTGGCTTGTCCTTCACGCGGTCTTCTCCCACATAAAATATTGAAAAATGTTGCCCGATAATTTCTTCTGCCGTGTAGCCCTTCAGAGCAGCGGCGCCACCATTCCAGGTAGCCACTCTGCCTTCAGGTGTCAGCATGAAGATCGCAACATGTTTAACGCTATCGATCAACTGCTTGTAAATATCTGGAGAGTCGAGTGACGCATCAACATCGCCCGGCATGTGCGCCTTTGTAATATCGCAGCTTTCCAGCATGACATAGATGAGGGAGCCGTTTTCGAAAATGGGGCAGATTCGCAGGTTGCAGTAATAAGCGTGTGTGTCAACTTCTATGTTCTCAATTTTGCACGCGATCTTGAGGGTGATCGCCCTCTCGATTGCGCTTCGAAGGGCATCAGTACTGGCTACAGGGATCTTGGAGGGGTGGAGGTCGTAAACGTTGACGCCGATACAGTCTTCGCGGGTGAGCCCAGAGAAGTCAAGTTGGCTGTTGGAAATCTCGACGATATTGAAGGAAGGATCCAAAACAATGGTCGGCACTGGTGATAAGGAGATAATACGGTCCATTACACTTGGACGAGGGGGTGGGTATTGAAGGGAAACATCTGCTGGTACACCCTTTGAACGGATTGAAAGGGTGGACGTCAGCTCAATTGTAGGAGGGGTGGCGGTCCGCATTTCCAGTCTTATACAGAATAAAAGGTCATTCTTGGCAGCACTGGAATGGAAGGTTGGTTTAGGGGTTTAGTGGAGGGGGGAGGAAGAGAAGCTAGCTCTCAAGCGGCCTTTCAAGCGGGGGGAAAGGGGGGAAAAGGGGGCGGGGGAGACGTTAAGGGGGAGGGTAAGAATAATAAGGTACAAGGTAGTACAACCAGGAGTGTACTGTACATAATAGGAGGTAGTGGACTGCAAACCCTTAGGTGGATGGTGACGCTTAAAGATGAAATAACCATGTGCTTTGTTCTGTGGAACTCCTAGCTTGGGTCGTCATATAAGGTTGAGAGGGAAATTGATCCATAGCCTGGCCACTTGCTCAGACCAAGAACGTAAAGTGTACTCCGTACAGGCTCGCCCGAGAACTAGTTGGTTGCTGTGGCCCAGGCTTTTTAGCAAGTTAATTAATGGCTGCCTTGGTAGCAATTCTTCGCAGCCCTTGCCACGCCACAGCGCCAATGCTAGAACACTAGGTAGGTAGTAGTGGTAACCCTTAGCGTCGACTGCTCAGAAGGCAATGACAAGCAGTAGAGTCGCGGGAGTATTGCGAGTATCGACTCTCCTGGTCAGGCCGGGTGAGTCACGCTAGCCTCGGTAGTTGTTTAGGAAAAGGTTTGATAGATCCTTGATGAGGCGGATGGTGGATGGTGGATGGTGGATGGTGGATGGTGGATTCTTCGACATTTCAAACGTCATTTGCGAGTTGGACGTTGGAGGTCTAGAAGCGGGCGGCTGCTTAGCTCAGCACCGATATTGTCGACCCCGTCCCTCCTTCCAGCCACCAAGCAGCAGCCATATCAAATACTACTCTGCAGAAAGTACTACTACTACTACTACTCCTACAGAGTAAGTTACAGAGAGGTTCTTCTAAAAATATATTGGTACAAAGCTACCACTATTAACTATGTCCATCTAGTCCAGAATTAGTGATGTACAGTGCTAAGGCTACTATATACTACCCCAATCCACGAGAAGGGCAATTGTTAAGAACTTGAAGCGAGTTATGGACGCCCAAGTTCTCACACCTTCACCCAGCAATGGTGGACTCTAACGGTTTGAATCATGCCAATAAGGGAGGGATTCTAAAACGGTCAGGCAAAAGCTACAGATGTTACGAGATTTTTTTTTTTTTTTACGAGTACGTGCTGGTTCTACCAATGAAGTTCAAGTTGTTTAGAACATTTTTGAAAAGTCAGTTATTTTGGAACGGTAATACGGTCGCAGAGACGTCGCCTCCACCAGACACAGCGCGCCTGGGTGCTATCCATCCTTTAAGGTTTCTTCATGACCAAGCTCGGTTCCATTGTTGTTGGAAGGCCAGTGGACGTACGTCCTCCTTCTCCTCCTCCTCGCCACTATTTTTAAATTAGTACGCGACATTGACAGAGATGCTCCTCACGCCAAGGACCTTTCGAGGGCTCTTTTCAAATCAATCAAGAGCCCAAGTGCCAATAAGCCGCGAGCACGTTTCCACTCTTGCTCCTATTCCAACAGGTAGCTTCGAATATCTCTCCAACTTCGAGCTTCATTGTGGGTAGATACGAAAAAAGAAAGCCTGCTTGGTTGCAAAAGCTACTAAGCACATTGATAGGAAACGGGGCAAGATTATGAAATATAAAAACATAAAAAAACAAAAAAATAGAAAAATAAAAAAAAGGGAGAGAGGGAGAGAGAAAGGAGGAGGGAAGAAGCTGAATCCGGGAGGAAACGAAGCGCTTAAAAGAACCAGAGCTCGGACCTGGAACCGAAAGCAATATATTTTAAGGTTGAGTATCTTATGACCGTGCCCTGTCTTAGGGAAAGATAGGTACCTTGGGTACGTATCCCCAACAAAAGTCTAGAAGTGGACGTTTTAGAGATTCTTTGCTGTCACAGAAAGTTGACTGGTATCACTGGAGCTACTCACATACTCTAACTAGCTGCTTCCATACTACGGAGTTATAAACTAGGGGTAATCTCGCATTACCCGATAACTGGTGTATGTAGTATGCTTCTAGTATGCTAGCTACAACATAGGATTCTCCTTCGAAATATGAGGTGCCCACTGCCCACGGACCGGGGGGTTTCTTGAACCATTCCGTTGGGGGAATGTTCCGCTGGGGAAGGTGGATTGAAATATAACGATGACTAGTAATTACAGCATTCGTCGAAGCATGCTCTCCCGAGCCGAGGTACGGAGTAAACGTTGCCCCAGATCGAACCACCAAAGAACCCCCACAGTTCAGCTCTTGATCTGCCCCACAGGAACTATGTACAGTATGTACTTCGTAAGTTCGTACGGAGTAGTCTGTAGATCAATCCTTAAATAGTACCCCGTAAGGTTAAGACTAACCAGAAATTGATATTAGGCCTGCGGCTATGAAAAGAAACATATATATTCGGCTATTAATTCAATCCTGTCATTAGCCGATGGGTTTCAGTCGGCGGCTGACCAATCTTCTCGGCCGCAAAACAGACGCTGGAAGCGCTGGCGTGGACCTTACAAGGACTACTCGCCGCCCACGCCCAGTCTTGTCAAATATCGTGATTATAACCCACACAAGATAGATGGTTGAGAGCCCCCGAAGATGTCGAAAAACGTGTTGAAGCCGCCATAGATTTTGATATGAGATTTCCTGAACTCTCTCGTGCCGCGTCGTGCTCGCCAATGGGGCCACCTGCCCTCCAAGAATCATACTAATATTTAAATTTTATATAACACTTCACCACGCAGATCATTCAGAAGACAGCATTTATATCTCAGATTTCTAATCACTATGGATAATCTGATGGAGTGCAGCTATTAAAAATAAGTTACTGTCTGTCTGGGTTATAATCACGATATTTGAAGGAGAAGAAAACTCGAGAATTGAGAAATCGGCGATATTTGACAAAACGGTGGTTACCACCCGCGGTGTGGGCCGCGAGCAGTATGCAGCTCATATCTCTCGGCAGTGCCTGACTATGATTCATAATTTTCGGCGATTACAACTGGTTCGAGGGCTAATAGGTACTGACATCAGGCATACTCTACCAGGTAGCCACGCTCTGCCATTGCTTTATTTCTTTCTCTTTTCTCTCTCTCTCTCTCTTTTTTTTATTTTTATTTATTTATTTTAGAAAAGTCGTCAGAAGGACAGGCTACAAGATCGAGAAATTCACCCCATATACATAGTAGTAAAATTTGCCCGCCACAGCAGAATCCCCTCAATCCGAACCCTTCGTTTCTATGGGCCGTCCCGTGTGGAGAGACAAGTATCGTACCGCGTCTATCTCGTACACTTTTGCCTTGGGGTTTGATGTCCATCCATATGGGGGGGCAAAGAATATTTCTTTGCGGGCAGAACGGCATGAAGGATGACACCCGACCGACGCCTTTGTGTCTGCCGCGGTAATCAAACCTAGCAGACAATGGCGTGCCAATTGTCTCTGCGCTCCTTTATTTTGGGGGGGGTCTATAGTACTACTCCGTACTTGCAGCTTTCTTAAGCCAATATCATTTTGAATTTGGCTGCTGCGGAAGCTACCCACCACAATCAAGATGACTGATCGTTGAACATGGATCCTGTCGGGGGTCTACATACGAAGTCAATCTACGCTTTGATACTATTTATGAGCTCCCAGGCTAGGGCGGTGTCATTAAATGTTTTGAGAGTACTATTTGATTGTATATCCGTAGTAATAATCCATGGATATCCATATTTGGTTCGGCACTAATTATCCTATTTTGCATTTTTGCATTCTGCCGGTTGGATTTTAGTTTAATTTATTTATTGTTTCATTTGGACGAGCCTACTAACCTTAAACTGGATTGACATGCATTTCGTTTTGGGGAGTAAATATAAGGACGTATATGTGATTATATATTTATGTGTCGGATACTTAGATTAACGCCCCGTTAAAATAGTATTGTCTGCTGCTTTCCCCACCCGCTTTATTCTTCTCCCAAGTCGCAAGAATCGGGATAATATATCGAGAGGCCACAACAACACACGCATCACCGGCAATCGTGCCCCTTATTCCCCTGTCAATGCTTTCCATGTATCGGATTTCCGCCTAGAGAAAATAACAAACGTTTATATGTCAAGTTCGCCGCCCGCTGCATGCGTTCTCCAACCAAACAAATGCCAATACGATCTTTCATCTTCATTATAATTATAAGTATATTACGGGTTGCAAGAAAATCATCAATCACCGGCTAATACCATCACTACCGCCGCTACTGTTACTGCTGATGTCGATGAACACGTCCTGCATATCCAAGTCGTGGGTAGTATTCAGTGCTGCGGTAGGTGCAGAGGTAGACGGGATGGTGTTTGCGGCTGCGACTGGAGGGGAAAGGACTGCTACGGATGATGATGACGATGACGATGACGATGACTCTACTTCGATAACGGCGGAGGAGGATGCTTGGTGAGTATTATGACTGTTATGACGACGATGAGGGTGGTGATGGTGGTGGTTAAATTGGTGTGTAGAATTGCTGTTTTTATTACTCAATCCCAGCTCTGCGGTGCTAGACTGGCTGTCGGAGTTTGAGGCAGGGTCATCGAAAGCATCATCGGGCGGCGAGAAGGACCACACCTAAAATCGAGATTAGTTTTTTAGAACATTTTAGAAAAGAAGAAAAAATGGAACGGGAATCAGGAAGTATCCTACTCACCTCCATAATCGTCCGGCCCCCCCTGGTCGCCATAACCACAGCTTTCTCATCCTCAAACGTAACCCTCCACACTGCCTCCGCTGGCTGACTCAACTCCCTCACCAACTTTCCCGTCCTCAGATTCCAAATCTTAACCCGCCCATCACTTCCCCCGCTCACAATCCGATTATCATCAAACTGCAAACTCGTAATGCTATTATCATGCGCCGCTAGCCGGTGGATGGCCACCATTCGTAGTAGTGACCAGACGCGGACAGACCCGTCCGAGCCACCCGTAACAAGTGTGTCACCGCGCAACTGCAGCTGGCCGACGAGGGAGGTGTGCCCTTGCAATATGGCATGACACTGGCCCGTCTGTGGGTCCCAGATACGCACGCTTGTGTCCAAGCTGCCCGTGGCAATTCGATTGCCGTCGAACGCGATCGCGTAGATTTGGCTGAAGTGGCCAGCAAGCGTCCTCAGACAACGCCCTTCGGAAATGTTCCAGATCTTCGCAGTTGTGTCGTAGCTGCCCGAGACGACAAGATCTCCGTGGATACCTAGGCAGCGGACACTGGCTTGGTGGCCGACCAGTACGTTCTTGCATACACCCTTGGCAAGATCCCATATTCGTAGGGTTGTATCCCGGGATCCTGAAATAGCGGTAGTTGCATTTGACATTTTTAGGCAGCGTACGGTGGAAGTGTGGCCTCGTAGTTTGTGGATGCTCTCACTGGGTTAGGTTAAAAACATGCTACTGATATATGATGTTATGGAGACAAAACTTACCCGGTAGCCATGTTCCAAACACGGACATCACGATCACATCCCCCGGTGACAAGAATATCATCCCATGGTACCATAGCCCAAACGCCCATGACATGGCCCTGCAACGTCCGCTGATGCTCACCGTTGGTATTAAAAATGTGAATCTTCGCATTGTCCAGTGCGACAGCGATGTACTTGGAAGTTAAATGCAGGCTTGTAACAACACCATGATCAGGCGTGATGTGCTTGGTGATGACATGTCCTCCCTTTCTCCATGCGGCTTCGACCATGTATCTCTGCTTAAAATGAGACCTGTAGGATTTGGTCTTCGCCCGTCGTTTTCGTGAATGGCTTCCTAGCGATGAGGGCGCTCTGGATGTCATGGGAGTAGTAGCTATGCTATTATTACTTGCCGAAGGGTCACCGCTATTGTGCCATGGTTGTTGCGAGAAACGGGGGTCGTAGGGATTTGGAGGAAGAGCGAATGAGAACTGTTCTGAGTCCTCCCGCGTGTCTTCGGACAGGGTCCTATAAGCGCGGCTATCACATAGGAGTTTCCAGGTCATATCATCGTTCAAAAGCTCATGCCATCGTATTGAGACTTGTGATGCTCGAGCAAGCGTTTGTGGATCATCGATAAAAGAAAGGATCTATTCAATATCATCAGAATAAAAGTCTCCGCAGGGCGGCTAAAAAAAGGTAAAACTGGAAGAGTAAAAAATAAAATCAATACTTACCCTCAGGCACAGCTCATTCGGAAGAACTTGAAAGGGGTCCTTTTTCAGCCGCGGGCTAACCAGGTGATAGACGAAACTGAGCTGCTGGTTATCACAGAGATTCAGAATTTCCGCTAGAAACCTCTGACCCTCGGCTCGCCCCAGTAAGCTGAAATGTTGTCTCGCATCCCGCAGGAATGTATCCTCGTCTTCGCCAGCGCTTTGCCAGCTAGGAGCTCGCTGGTGTGGCGTCGGACTGGGGGCGGGAGTCGGAGGAGAAGCAGGAGCGGATGGGTGAAGGTTGTGCAGCGGGGTGATGGACTTGTTTGGGGTGTGCAACGGTTTGGGACGCGAGTGCACGGAGGTGGAGGAGTTGTTTGCTGATCTCGTGCGTGTGTTTACGGACGGCATAACGGTAGATGAGTTATCGTCACTCTCATCGTCCGGATCCATCATTGTTACTCGCCTCGAGGAGGAGGAATATCGAGGGAAAAACCTCGGCTCCATGGTTTTCGGGGAGATGATAAAATGCGCTGTTTGTGTTTGAGGGTCGCAGCAGATTTAAGAAAGAATTCGTCGACGGGGACGTAAACTCTCTGGCTCCTAGAGGTGGGACTTCGAGACCCCTCATGTATCAACAGTGATGGCCGGCGGTTGGGGTTGGATGGGGAGGCTTGGTTTCTCGTCTTGTCTCGTGCCAGCTCGAGCCAGTGGAGGACGAAACCTGGAGAGCGCTTAGAATGACGGCTAACCCAAGTCTAGAGCGGCACGACAAAACCAAAGTGGCAGAGCTTGTTCTGGTCTTTTGCCGAAGGGTTTCACACAAAAGACAGAGGTAAGTAGTGGCAGAGAAGAGGCCCCTGATATTGGAGGTGACCAAGGTTGAAAAAGAAGAGAGCCGGAGTAGAGTGTGGGTGGGTGGATGAGTTGGATGGGAGAAGAGAAGACGAGGAAAAAATTGGAGCGGTTGAGGTTTGAGGGAGGCTGGCCAACGGACAACGCGACAGGTCACTGGTACCCGACAATGCAGCTGAAATAAGTACGAAAATAAAGTACTAGCGACTTATAGGCAAATGCGCTTTTGCTGTTAAAATTTTCAATCCACAATTCAACAGAAAACAACTCAGTCAGTACGGATACTCTGGATTCTTAAAGAAACCTACATCTATCTAATACTAAGATTTCATTTTGGGGCAGCTTATTCTAGTAGCGAAGCCTTTATTAAGGCTGCGTGGTGTCAAAACCGGCTTAATATTCAAACGACTTGTTAATTGAAGCAAACGAAAAATGAAAAAAAAAAAAGAAAGAAAGACAGAAAGAGATCAAGAAAGAATGAATGAAAACGGAGAAAGGAGAAAGGGAAAATGCATTAGGGAAAAGAAAATTAATAACAAGTTAGTATCGAGAATAGCAACTGTTGCTTCATCTTGTCAGAATGTCATGCAGTTTTGCGAGAATATGTATGGAGCATTCCGTGTCTTTCAATCCAATTATTGAAAAAAGGTAAATTTAGATTATTTGTTCCGTACGGAATCAACCGCCTGGCATTTAGGACATTCAAAAGACATTGAGCTTCGCTGATTGACTCCGTGACCATAAAAGAAATAGTAAGTGTAAAAAATAAGCTGCAAAAAAGAAGAGAATACGAAGAGAGAATAATACACAGATCAGATCTATACTAAGGCTACCTACCCATTTACTGATTTGTTTCTGTTTCTTCTCTTCTCTTTTCTTTTTTTTTTCAAAAATAAAAGAACAAGAAGAATTGCAAAGACAGATCTTTCCTTTTTTCATAAAAATGAAGAAAGAAAAAAAGAAAAAAAAAAAGAGAAACCCTAAACCGAGGGCGCCTTCTGGAACTCTATCAAAATACCAGAGATCAGCCAGGTATATCTTCCTCAATATAATAAGACAGAACAGAGAATGTATTCAAAAATTTACCCTGTTGTATATAAACCAAGGATATAATATACTGTTGTCAAAGTATTGATCTTGATCATATTGGCTGGTGGGCCATGAATTGATTTCTTAAAGCAACGAAAATAACACCCGAAAACAAAGGGATATATTCACCAAGGTAGATGCAGGTCTGCGGCGTACGATACAGGTCGTGCCAACGGCACAGATGTGCGTGATTGGCGGCGGCGACGCAGTTTGCAACAATGCAGTTAGGTAGGGAGAGTGGAGGTGGCTGGTCGATTCCCAATTCCGCAGGGGTATATGTATCTATTGCGGTATTACCGGTCTCCCGCGTTCAAGGGAATAGAAGTATTATTTCGTTTTGGACAGTTCAATGAGCATGTCCAATCTGCAAGAATAAGGGTAGAATCATGCCGACGACAGTTGCGATCAAGTCCCTCATAGACTTCTGTTGACTTGGTAAGTTCTCGGGGCTCTCAACCGCGTATCCGTTTGCATATGATGAATCTCGTCGGGACATTTCCGACATTGCGCCCGTTTCTTGCATCGTGTGCATTGCAACGTACCTACACATGGCGAATCGGTTAGATGATATTATGACCCTTTAAAACCCATCAAGAGAGGGGAAACAAAAAAATAATAAAAGGGAAAAAAACTCACAAAAACGTCCCCGCCGAAAACAATAACAGCATCCCCGTCCGCCACCGCGTCGCCTGCTCATCACCGGCATGGCCAACCATAGCCGTATGGGCAACAATCCACGTAATAAGTGCACCCACGGGCGCTGCCAGGCTAAATATCACCAAATGACCACGTGCCGCACGCGTTGATAGTCCTTGCCTTAGGAGCACCGTAGTCAACCCAAACGAGGCGGGAGCCTTATGCACCATAATAGCCAGAAAGATGATGAAACTGAGGCTTGTGCTGGATGTCGATGCACCGAGGGCGATTCCGTCTGCCGCTGAGTGGATTACTAGGCCGGTTGTGATTGCGAAGCCATGGCGGGCTGCGCTGCTGCGGGTATCTAGGAGGCCGCCGCCGCCGCCGCCACCGTCTCCATTGCGAGAGGGGGAGGATGCGCGGCCAAGGCCGGAGCCTAGGTTATCTAGCGATATGTGGTAGGGGCGTCGTTGTTGCTTTGCGGATGAGGAGGCGGAGGAAGGGAGGGTGTCGATTAGGTACATTAGAATGAAACCGCTGATGAGGGCGACGCCGACCCAAGCGTGCGGCGAACTCTGTTGGGGTTCTCCTCCCGCATCTTTTTCTTTTGCTTTGGCATTGCCTTTCTCGTTGTCTTCATGGACGCCTGGGATGTGCAGTCTTCCGCCCTCGCCTGATTCTCCGGGGTCGACTTCTGGTGGGGAATCTGCTTTGGCATTATCTTCCAATTGTGGTGTATCTCTTCGGGTAACAGCGGTGTTGACAGACGGATGCAGCCAGCGCACATTGAGAACATGGTTTCCTCCTCTGGCGGCAATGCTAAGATCTTCCTTGTTGGAACGTGTATGCGACAGTGTGACGGAGCTGTAAAGTGTATCAACTCCTTCGGGGATAATTACTATTAGGGACGTGCCGACTAGGACACCTACCCCCAAGGCGGAAACGAGGCGGAGTTGTGATGAGGATAGTGAGAATGAGAGCGGGAGCGATCCGACAACGAAGGAGCTGTAGACACAGGATAGTGAAAAAGAAATGATGTCTGTTATCAGAATTTGCGAGCAATAAAGATGGGAACACATTAATTTGGTGGTGTGGAGGCCGGGGAGGTTCTAATTGGATTAAATAGAATTGAAATAGTCTTACATGATCGCCATCACAAAGCTCAAGCTGAGCAGCGTGAAAAGGCCGTCCATCATGATCTGAGAACTGAAGCGAGTATTGCGACCAATTGCAAATATATCGGTTACCTCTATCTATCCATCGCGAAGTGGCGCGCCCTTGGACTGGGTGAAAGGATGGTGGGATAAAGAGGCGGAGGAGATAGATGCCACGGCGAAATGGGGATTCAGTTTCTAGTTTCTGGTTTCTAGTCTCCGCTGTGTCCCCGATGTTATTTTTATGGAGCAGAAAGTTCAAGATGGGGAAAATATCGCTGGATGATATGGGGATGGCTTATACGAGGGTTGGGGGATGTTGGGTATCAAAATGGGTATATGTACAAATAAATATTAACGAATAAACCCCGGCGAGAATATTAATGGATATAGCTGGTATAGAGGGGTTGGTTGTAATAGATTCCGGTGCCTGGGATCAGACTCTCTGGAGGAGAGGAGAATAACAATATATTCATGGCCTGGTTTTAGGCCAGAGTTGTTTAAGTTTTAGTTCCTGATGCGCCGTTGCGGCTAAAAAAGTTGGATATTTAGGAGTTTAGGAGTACCAGCGACCCGCGGAGTAACATAACTCCGTGCCGAACTCGTACAAAAGTGCATTCTTTAATATATCTCAACAACTACGGAGTACGCGATAAATAAAAATTAAAAAAATATTAGGGTTTTTCCGACTCTAATTTTAATAATTTTATGTAATCATATCATGCCTTTGACCGTTGCCACGTCGAGAAACGGCGTCTACTCTTTGTCTACTCTTTGCATCCAGGTGTTTGAATGATTTGCTACCTTGTCTATTTTCAGCAACGAGCTGGGGACTTTGGCTATAAAATGGGTCGTATTTTGACACTAAGACAACTGTCCCAGAGTGCACCAGAGTGCACAGCACCTCCAAGTTGATCACCTTTATTCATCACTTAAATTTTAGATGATCATCCTGGAAATGGCTTGAATGCCAGAGGTCTTTTGGCAGAGCTGTTCATCATTTTACCAATCTTCATATCTGAAGTGACCTGCACCAATGTTTAGAAACTTATTCAGATGAGAACTAAAGTACCATGTCACATAGTCAAGTCTCTTCACTATGAGCCAATAATTACGAAGTGCTCTATGTTAATGATTAAAAGACAATGCTCACGGGTGTGTTCAATTGAATACCTACCTAATTGATGAGGGCATCTGAATCACCTGATGTTGTATTACCTAAGAGACTGACTAACCCCAAATGGGTAATTTAGCACTTCACCTTAGTCCCTTGCTCCAAATCAGACGCGACAAAGGAGAAACGCGCAGACACACTTGACGAAGCTGACCGTTGACAATTGACATTCATATTTACGTCGTCTACGCCGCCAGCCTCCCGGCAAAGTATACACATACATACACATTTTCCACCGGCTGTCAGTCCGTCAACTGAACATATCTGGCAGAAATGGAGAATCAATCCTCTTGTAAGCTACTCATTCTGCCAGCTCAGAACGCCCTGCGGAGAGCTGTGTGGGCTTCATCATGGATGGTTCAAGTAAACTGCTTTGCTCCCTGACTGACTGTCATTACCCTCCACGATGTCTAGGGACCTGCGATGCAAACGATGCCATACAGATATCCATAGTCCAACCCGGTGGCAGCAAACTATACGCGCTCTCTACCTTCCAGCCCGAGTTTACCTATCCCATCTTCGGTGAGGAGGAAACAATATTCGGCTACAAAGGGTTGAACATTCGACTGCGCTTTTCCGCGCATGATCTCCGGTCCAATGTGCATATTTCATACGACGATAAATTTAAAACGGTTGCAGATGTTGCTCCCTTGGACTTGTTGAAGACTTTGGACCCATGGCTGCCGAAATGTAAGGAGGAGAGCATGCTTGCAGTTCGGGGGATTCAATCAATATATGAGGCTAACTTATATACGTCTATAGCTTCGTTTGAATCATTGTCCGAGTTTGAAAAATCCATTCTAAACGACGAGGCTTCGAAGGACTTCACGCCCCCGGGTAAACTTGTCCATAGTTACACAAGCAAGCAAAGGAATTATGAGATATGGGCGGGCTCCTTAACCGATCCCGAAATCCGTACTTATCTCGACCGCATACAAATATTCGTCTCTTTCTTCGTTGAAGGAGGTACCCCCATTGTAACGGACGATTTCGAATGGACCCTTCAAAGATGGACAGTCTACTTTGTGTAAGTTCACCTGGTACGGTTTAATTGAGCCCATATTAACCTAATAAATTTGCTTGTCCGAAATAGGTACGAGAAGATAGACCCTCCCACCCCTACCGCCCCGCCATACTCATTTGTGGGCTATGCGACAACATACCGATGGTATTTCTACCTCCAAGATCCTAACAGCACCAACAACAATTTGATCACCGATATCCCCTTTCCCTACGCCGAAGAAATCTCCATCTCCCAACTCCCCGCTCGCCTCCGCATCTCCCAATTCCTCATCCTCCACCCCCACCAGCAATCCGGTCACGGCTCCCAACTTTATCGCACAATCCACTCCGCCTGTCTCGCCGACACCACCTTACATGAACTCACCGTTGAGGACCCGAACGAAGCCTTCGACTACCTCCGCGATACAAACGACTACAAAACCCTCCTCCCAGAGTTCCTCAAACATAATATAACCATAAATGCCAACCCATACCCACCAGATGACAACAATGCCAATGACACCAACAACACTGATATGAAGACAGCACGCCGGCCCCGCCGGCCCCGACTCATGCCCACTGCCTCCCTTATCCCAACCTCTACCCTCCACAACCTCCGCACCCGATACAAAATTGCCCCCATCCAATTCGCGCACATCGTCGAAATGTACCTCCTCAGCCAAATCCCTGCATCACACCGCGGCAGCGGCATGGTCTCCGGCGCTGGCGGTGCAGGCACAACTAGCACGCACACTGCACGTCTGCTCGTGCAAAAATGGCGTGCACCCAACGAGCATGATCGGCGGTATTACTGGTGGCGCATGCTGGTTAAGCAGCGGTTGTACAAGCATCATCGGGACTTGTTAATTCAGTTGGACAGGGAGGAGAGGTTGGGGAAGTTAGAGGAGACGGTCGGAAATGTGGAGGAAGGGTATGATGGGTTGCTTAAGGCTTTTCAGAGGAGGGAGACCCGGGAGGGGAATGGGGTTGGCGAAGAAGAAGGGGAGAACGGGGATGTTGGAGGTGAAGAGGGCCCGGTGAGAGAAAGGGGGAAGAGGAAGTTTACGGTGCTTGAAGATGATGAGGAGGATGAAGATGATGATGCGGGTGGCGGTGTGGAAGCGGGAGCGGAGACAGGAGTGGAAAATGCGGAGGCGTCGTCGACGAAGAAAGTGAGGATTTGACCGTTTTTTATTTCATTCTCTTTTCATAAGATTTTCCTCATGTTGTTTTTTCTTTCTTTTTTCTTTTCTGTTCCCCTGATGCATGTTTATGAGTTTAGGAGGTGGGGCATATCGGGGATGGGGAAAGGAGTTGCTTTATTTCTCGTTTTTCATTTTCACTTCCTCTTCTTTCACTTTATATTTTCGCTGTCCAACTTTCGCAATTGTCTCATGGGTGGTGCCCTACCTTTTTCATCAAGCTACAGAAGCTTAAAAGGTGCAGTAACTTGTTCTGATGCTAGGATGACTCTTTTTCTTTCTTACCTGCGAGTTGTTACCCTAAAACGAACCCTGTACAGTAGATAATAAGCAGCACTCTGGATTTTGAATGCATTTTCCATAGGCTTTTTTATATTTATTTCGTTTTTATCACTTCTCTCGTTTACAACAAAATGTGCCTTGGGCGTAATAAATGGAATGCAATATACGGTTGTGATAATTATTGATAATTTGATTGATAAATACACATGGGCGAGAAAGTCAAAATCAAGCCTGCAACATAAAGTAATATCGAAACATCGGCATTCTCGGTATCTCATGTGTTAGTATAACTATACATAGTTATACACTTCACATTCAGCGTAGCTGGATTCGGACAAAACAATTCCTCTCTGAAAACCTAACAGTGTAGCGCCCAGAGAAATCGGGATAAAGCAACGTACCACACGCATTTAAAATCAAGATTTATATATTACTTCCGGATCACTGAGAAGTATCTCAAAGGAGAGCGGGCAAAAGAAAAGATAAAGAAAAAAAATATGAACTTAGACAAGAAAAAGAAAGAAGAAAAGAAACAACGAAATCGGGAGCAATATCGAAAAGAATAAAAATGAAATGTAGTCCGAAAGAAAAAAAGCAGATCCCCTTTACTACCAGTGATCCCGAGGGGTAGTAAATAAATAATCCCCAGCCAGAAATCATGGCTAGGGTCAAAAACTCCTTATCAATAGAAAATGAGTGGTTGCTACTAGGTGACCTGCCTCATCCAACCCTATAACACGGGTGGAAAGTAGGCAACGTTCTTAGAAAAATAGCCTGAAGAAATGAAGATTAGAAACAAAAACTTAAAAACTAAAAAACCGTATTATCCAAAGGATTCTCTTGTTTTCCTTTCTTTACATGGAGCTTTACAGCTACCCGCTAAACATCGTCGCCGTCTCAGGGTCCAAACTATCCAACGTAACCGACGAATCCGTCTCGATGCTCACCACGGTGCTTGTCCGCGGAGAGTAAATAGTGGTGGTTAGCGGTGCAACCGACGACGGTGCGGTTGTCGACGAGCAGCCGCCACTAATCTCAGCTGCAGCGGCGGAGAAAGGTAATTCGGAAATATTCCTATGATAGTTCTCGTTCCCATTGATTCCAGTTCCTTGTCGCTGCGAATTGGTGCAGTTGTTACTGTTGTAATTGCTGTCATCGGAGCGCACAAGCTCACCTACGAATTCGAGAACCCTGCGGAATCCGAGGATTTCGGCTTGAATGGCACCACCTCCTTCTCCACTCACTGCTGTCGTTCTATTTGAATTATGGGTCGGACTTTCATTCTCCTCATTAACCCTCATGAGCATATGCTGTTGCTGTGGTGGCTGTTGCTGGTGCCCATGTTGCACGTGCCTCGACGCCTCCACATCCCGCCCCGTCCCCCAGCCAAAATGACTATTCCACCACTGACGCCATCTATAACGGCGCGCGGCAATTATATAGGCATTTCGGGTGCGGCGTTCCTCACGCCGGGCGGCGAGATCGACACGTCGCCGCCGCCACCAGGGGGAATTGCGACAGTGTTTTATGAGGATGATGACGAAAGCGGTGATTAAGAGTATTATTGTGATGTCTTTTAGCACGAAGGAGGGATTGCTGCTGGGGATATCATAGCTGTTGACGCGATCATGCCTGTTAGGGGAATGATGCCCATTTAGGACATAGCGACAGTTGGGGGGATATCTTTGGTTGTGGGAATTATGGCGGTCGGGGAGGTCGTCGCAGTTGGGGACATCGTCATAGTAGTTCGGGGGAAGGGGGTGCTTGGGTGTTGTTGGGGTGACTGGAGTGTGAGAAGGGAGAGGAGAGGCAGGAGAATTTGGAGGTGGGGTGGTTTGAGGGCCGTTGGGATTTCGGTGGTTGGATGATAGTGTTGCGTTTTGTTCCGCATGAGCGGGCGGGCGGCACGGGCTGTCTGAGAGGGAAGAAGGGAGTGGACCGAACTGATGCTTCACAAGGCGGAAGGCGTCGGGAACTATGTCGAATGAGGTAGTGATAAAACATGATAAACTTGTGCACTCTTTAAGCCGTGCTGCCATAGCTGTACAGTCCCGAAGTAGGTGCTTTCGAATCTCCTGCTCCTTGAACCTTATCCTCTCCTGCAGCTTCTGGGCATCATCTTTGAGAGCATGTAGGCTTTTGAGGTTATCATACAGAATATAGTTGCTGCTGGCGGCTTTTCCTGAGGAAATCGGTAAATTGAGAGGGTCAAGAGGATCCGTCCAGGAGTTGAATGTATCCTCGTCGGAGATTTCCACGGGAGATGCCACCAGACGGTATATCCGGGGGGTCCCAACCGAATTGAATGAAATTGCAAATCCCGACGTACGGTCATTGTCTGTTATCTGATTTGCTGGTTGGAATGTCACGGTGAGTATTTGAGCGGTGTATTGGGTTCCGAGATCTTGAGGAGAAGAAACGCAAAATGCGAGGTAACTAAGGGACAATTCATGAGTTTGATATCCGCTGGTCATGTTAGCGGGGAATATTCCGGAACCGATTCCATTGCCACCATCCCATTCAAGATCCAGCTTGTGCTGATTGAGAGTGACATTGGTCTCCCCACACGCAGATTGCGTGCTGGAGATATGTATATCAAATATCTAGCGTCCCAACCAATCAGAATTTACTTGTGCAAGAGGAGAAAAGGCAGAAATTCGTTTTCGTTAACATACATAGCTTGAATCAATGGAACCAAAGCACCCGTCGCATACAGATGCGAAGCTCATAGCAATGCTATCGTCATCATCTATATATACATAAAGGATTGCAGAGTTAGTCTCGGATGCAGCTAACAAGGTAGAATAGAAGCAACACTACGGAAAGAAAGGCGAGGAAAGACAAGATATCAGCCTGACCTGACCATGTTTGCACAAGATAGTCGTTGCCTGCATAATTATCACTGTCGTAAGTTCTCCTCCCGTGTGGAATAACGTGGGAGAATGCGATTGTAGAGCTGCAAACCCAAAGTAACAGAGCGGAGGTGCGCACACGCATCTTGGCCACGGCGCGGTGCCAGCCTCAGTCATTGACCATGGTTAGGCAGCGACAAGGATCCAAGATCGCTAATTGTTTGTATTTCGGCTCCAAGTTAAAATTCTAACTCCTCAAATTGATGCAGAGGTTGGAGTATTTCGACTTGCCATCTGCTGTCGTTGGGGGAGGACTCCGAGTGAGGCTCAGCTCTCCAGGCTGCGTATTCCCCTGCATGTGGCTGACTAATATCTCAAGATCAGCACAGAAGGCAGAGGGAAACGGATTAACAATGTTCCGTATGATTGATTAGTAAGCGTAGCTCCATCGCATTTCCTGTATCTTGGGACGGATTGAAACAAAACATATCGAGAGAGAATGCGCCGGCTGACTCTTTGAGCTATCATATACCTGGATTACATATTGTGTTGGGTCATCTCCAATGCCCCGATAGCACTAGCCTAGCACCCGGCTTTGCTTGATCATGGTACGTTTATTCACAAACGGCAACCAAATTAAAAGATGCAAATAGCAACAACACTCGGCCATCATGACAGCTATACATATGCTAACTTTCGCTTTTACTCTATCTAGCTTCCTCTAGGCCTATTAACAGCCGCCCAAGGCCATCCTATGCTTGTCGAGCTGAAAAATGGCGAAACCCTCAACGGCCACCTCGTCAACTGCGACAACTGGATGAACCTGATCCTTAGAGAAGTCGTCCAGACAAGCCCTGAAGGTGATCGCTTCTTTAGATTGCCCGAGGTGTATGTGAGGGGGAATAATGTATGTGCTTTTTATCAGCTACTATTCTGTTTTCATATATACACATGTATATACTAACTCAAAAAACACCCTTAGATCAAATACTTACGAGTCCCGGAAGAAGTCGTCGATCTTGCAAAGGACCAGCAGCAGAATCAGCCATCAAATCGTGGCCGTGGTAGTCAGCAGCATCGCGGGGATGGCGGGAGAGGTGATCGCGGGAGAGGTGGGGGGCGGGGGGGTAGGGGCCGGGGACGGGGAAGAGCTTCCAGCTGAAATCAGTGACGTTCCGTGTGAAACTCCTTTTTCCTATTCACCTATCTCCTTTTAATACCCAGTCATGAAGGAGGTTGTGTGTCTCTGGGCGTACGTGTTCTTCTCTGTAATGAAATTTGAGATGTCTTTGGGTTCTTTTAGTTCATTTTTTTTTCTTTACCCTCAGAATACTCCGTATTGGGCATGCAATGCATGGAATGAAAATTATCTGGTGTTTGTCGGTGTGGGTTACAGAAGGATATATCTTTACATGCGAGAATGAGCATGTTCCTAGTGTGTTCAGCTGATCAGCTGTATATAAACACCAAGAAGCTTCCTAGCTAGTGTTTCTGGGTCTCCCGAAATGTGTTACTCATACTAATAGAACTGTTTGGTATATTTAAGACTCAAGATGATCATAAATAGCTTATCTTCTATCTCTATCTATTGTGTAAGACTTGTTGTGTAAATATTCATGCCTATTTCTATGGTTTTATGTTACTGAACACGACCCGAATAATAGCGGACATCCTCCCTTGTAATCCCAGCGTGATGAATGTACAGTACTTATCGAATGCCTTGCCTAGTATCATGTAGCCCATGATTAAAACGGTTTCCGCCTATAACGATTTTTCATAATCGCAGCCGGAATGGATTCAGCAGCCTAAGTGCCTCTCACTGGAATTATCACGTCTATCAAACATCGTTTTCGCCGACACCGTAAACTCACCGGCTCCCCATTTCTGGTGGGCCTCGATCAGGTCCGATTGAGCCTACAAAGTTCCCCTCAACATCTCCTCATTGGATGCATTGGGATCAATTGCCCCCTGCGCCCGTTGTTCCCGACCTCGCCAATCGGCCGCATTACTCTCTGGAACAGGTTCGCCCGGCGCTGGCTCCGGAATGACCCTCCCTCCAGCAGCCGATATCTCAGCCTCTGGTACCGGTTCCTTTTCCATCTCTGCATATCTCCACACAACCTTCAATCGGTCCAATGCCTTCACCCCCTTATTGCTCGTCCCCCGAATCCCATCCAGTGCCTCCCAGTCCACCTCAAAGGCGCCGGAATCATACGCATGCCCTCCTTCAAAGTATGCGTTGAACCAGACATGCGCGACGGATGTCACCATAGTCCAGCCTGTATATGCGGACAAGGCCCGACGGTCGATGCTGATGTTCACATCTGAGGTGGGGGTTACAACTTTATTTCGCGGGCGGAGGATTATGGCCGGAACGGCGGTTTCAAGGTCGGTGGAGGAGGAGAAAATGCTTTGGACCATTTTGGACCAGGGTTTTGGGGTGGTGACGGGTTGGAAAACCGGCGGGGATGGCGGCGGGGTGGTTGCGACTGGAGATGCGCTTTCGGTATCGTTTAATGTACTCTCATCATCACCTCTCTCCACTGTCCTTGGCCAAGCTTTCAGTCCCCTATTCTTTCCCTTCGTTTTCTCCTGCTTTCTTCCGGCTTCAACCTCAGCACCCATTAGAATCCTCTCACGCCGATGAAACCGATGAAAACACTTAATCCGCCGCCCTTCCTCTACAAACCCTTCAACGTCAACCTCCACCCCATCCCTCAGGCCCCAAATATGCACCTCCAACAACTCCACAGCCCTCTCCACGTATACCTTCTTCAGCTCTTTCGTCCACCGATCCGCATACCCCACCCACCTTAGTTGGCTAGGTATACTCACCCCTTCCCCAAACCTCGCTCTCATTCTAGTCTCCGTAAACCGCCTCAGCGCCTCCTCGGGATCCCACCCCCGCTCACTAATGAGAAAGCTACATGCAATTGTCCCGCTCCGGCCCTTGCCAGCTTTGCAGTGTACGACAGCTACCCGTTTTCTTTTCTTATGATCATCACCTTCTTCCGCTTCGTTCTCCCCAGACCTATCCTCATTCCCCAGCAACCAATTCCGCATACTAGCCATGATATGCGGAATGAGCGCAAAGGGCGGCGGGTGGTGATCCGGAAAAGGGAAATGGTGGATACGACCGTAGACCTCTTCATCAGGGTAGCCGGTGCCTTCCGCTCGGAACTCCCAAATTGCCCAATTCTCGCCGTGTTTGAGGTCCAGGAAGTGGACGAGGGAGTCCGTAGGATTACGATAGGCGCGGCGGGGGTAGATGGAGGAAGGGCCGGAGGTAGCGATTACTGGGACGTGCAGGTCAGTCTTTGTTAGTGCAGTGGGCCGAATGTGGAATGAGATGGTTAAACTACGTACTCTCGTCTGTGACATAGCATAAGTCAAGGCCAGCTTCAGGATGGCGGAGCCTGGGGCCCGCGACTATTTGGCGGAGGATTGACGCCTGTTGTCCAATCAATCAATTGATCATTAAATGCTTCTCGATTTGCTTCAAGGGGTCTCTCCGCTTGTCAATTGACGCATAGGGCGTACTTTTCAGTAACGAGGTGGACATACCATGACAAAATATCTAGCCTCAGGAGACAACTTGGATGATAGATGGAATCAATTAATGAATCGATGTTCCGTTACCAGTTCAAGTTACAGAAAACATGATCCGGGATATTCAGTAAGTTGGCGCATTGTTGTCAGCGAAAGCCACAGTTCCTTCAACAAAAAGTAGAGTTCTGCTTAATATTTGATCGGTTGAAATGGACATTTCGTCGTTTATCTGTTCCGTCGTTGGGTGCTTGGTGGTTGGCTGTTTTGGCTCTCGGCTGGTACCTGGATCGATATTATCAATTAGCCATCTGATGATGTCATCTCGCTTTTGAACTCTGCTGTGGCTATGGTCCCTGAAGCAACAAGAAAACTAGTTGTGACAATTCGTCTACATTATTTATATATATACTTATAAGTACTCCATACACGCAATGGTAATGCCAAAAATGCATTCAAAAGGGAATAAATACTGTTTATAAGGCTCGAGTGATATCTACACGATATACTACAATGCGTCCAGACCCTGCCTCTGACTCCTTTTAACTACCCACACGTATCCAATATATAGTATCAACGCACCATAGGACGTCTCGCAATCGGTTTCCGTATCTCAGAATCGTACTGCAAAAGCTTCGCATACTGATCCTCAGAATCAAAACACCGCGTGCGAACATGGGTCTTCGACCTGGGCGTTAACGAAAACCCGCTATCCATCATCTCGACAAAATACCTATGTGCCTCGCGGAACCGTCCCGCATCCACACAGAGCAGTACCAGGTGCTCGTACGTCATCCGGTCCGGGAAAACGTCAAGGAGAATCATCTCCTGGACGAAGAAGTTGGCCATCTCATGGGCACCCGTGAGGCGGCAGCCACGGATAAGATGGTTGAAGGTTGTGGCTGAGGGCCGATGTTCGAAAACGTCAGCTAACGCTCGATAGAATTCCAGTGCTACGGTCATGGTCTTGTGGTGGACGGCCATTTCAATCACGGCGTTTACAGCAGCCAGAGGCACGTTGTGGCGTTCTTTTGTTTTCATGTCTGCGAGCATCTGCCAGACTGTTCGGGGCCGGATATTCTTTTCGATACAGTAGGTGAATATTGATCGCGTGGCGGTGTCATCGAGCTTGAAAGTTGCTTTTTGGGCGGTGCATAGGACACGCAGGGCAGTGTCGAGGTCGTCCGCGGCTAGGTAGGTGTCGACAAGGCAGTTGTAATCTTCCAGCAAAAAAATGCCTTCACGCTGCTGTATGACCCGGAAAACCTCGCGAGCCAACCATATATTACCTGTCCGCGACGTCATTATAAGAATGTTACTGCAGACACCGTAGGGAGGGTTGATAAGGCCCGGTTGCACGCGCCTCTTCCAAACAAAGGTAACGCATTTCTCGTGGAATGACTCGCTGGCCGTATTGAGGATGTGAAACCACAAATTGGGGGAGAACTCATTTCCACTGTTTATCCACCTGAGCATCAACTCTAGAATCATGTCGAAGTCATCTATTTCGCATAGATTGTATATTAAAAGACTGTAAAGCCATGGTTCGACTGGGATGTTCTGGGTCTGCATGCGCGATACGTGGTCCAGCGCCATTTCAAACTGGCCCTCTCGGATGAGTCCAGTTACGATATTGTGCCACCCCTCAGGCGAAATTGTTAGCCATCGATCGCGGAGAGTGTGAAGGACTTTCTGGCGCAAGATATAATCGGGATGTACCGCGAGAACCTAGTCGTTGCGGTCAAGCATTAGTATCGATTAATCTTAGTCATTTGGAAACGAGGAGAAAGACGGCGCGTTTAAAACGAGGAGTGAGTGGTACCTTCAACGCCGCATGAAGCGTGGCCGAGTCAATTGGTATATTATTTTCGTGCATCTCCTTCAGAAGGCGGCGAACGTGCTTGGGACACCCCATTAATGAATCCGCATTAGCCAGTATCAGCACGGTGTAATGCCATGTTTGCGGCCGGATGCCTCGTCTCCGGATAAGCTCTCTCATCAATTTCATGGTGGATTTGTAATTCGGTGCTCCCTCGACTGTCTTCCGTAGCATGGCTTCGATGCGCTCAACCCCCAGGTCTCGAATTGGCCGACTTAGATACGTGAACTCTTGAAATTTCTTGTGAGAAAAGGCTTTCCCCCGCGGGGGTTCCGTAAAATATTCGTCCGTCTCGCCCAGCAGGTCTGAGTTATATTTCTCAGATAGCATGCCATTTCCCGCTGCAAAGTGTGAATTCGGTTCTGGGGAAAGCAAAGCGGCCTGTGTTGTTCGCGAGAAGGATCGGACGGCGGGGAAGCCTACTTTGACAGCGGGCTTGATATGGTATTTCAAACGCCTTGGGAAGTTTAACCACTTCAATGGCGCCTGCTTGTAGGACGGGCAAAGGCAATGCCATAAGCCGTCTGCTACAATGGTTCTCGTAGACATAATTCGGCTGGAAGTCAGGAATGACTTGAGAATATTCGGGTTGCGCGAACAGCAGCTTAGGCTTTGGAGTATGTATTGATTAGTCAGCATTCCTTCCTCTTGGAAATTACCCAAGATATTTTAACTTTGATAAGGATTGTGTTCTCAATACGGAGTACACTAAGTTTCTATTTCCAAAATGCCTTCAGGATATCCTATAACAATGCCTTACCCCAATGAATCCGTTCTATTAAATAATACTAATGTACATAACAGAGAAATTATGGCAGCATTAGCACAGAAAATACTAGTACTATCAAGAAAACAGCCGTAAGCCTTCCTGCTCTCCTTCCCACATCTTCTGTAACCTCGCCCTCTTCTTCCTTTCATAAATACCTCTGACTACCCGTTTCACGCGGTCTTCACCTTCGGCAAAATTGGCTTTCGCGAGCTCAACAACGCCATCGACTTGTTCCGGTGTGTAAACAAAATTCCATGTACTCATGAAATCGCTGCGGGCAGGGTCTATTGACTCTGCAGCCCCTGGTGGTTCTGGGAAGGTATTTGTGTCTTCGGAATTGCTAGCTTGGGCGGTCGACGGGGGTGGTGATGATTGTGGTGGTATGGGCGCGTCCTGCTTCACTGTGGGGGCGGCAGGGTTTTTCAAGAGTGGGAAGTAGACAACAGCAATTCCGGCGTCAGGTTGCATAAGACTGAAGTCTGACTCAGTATCATCTTGCGGAGATAAATGGAACAACCTCTTGGTTGGTGGAGGTTCTTTTCTCGACGTTTGTTCTTGAGTAGTTCCAAGCCAAACATTACAGTAACCAAGATCGGTCATTTCGGGGTCCGGGCTCAATTTTGTAGAATCCCGAGTTTCACCAGGAACAGCGGCTCCACTCTCCATACCGTTCCCATTTCTCGCGCTGCTTGGGACCAGACTTTGGTCTTTGGCAGCGGAGAGATTCTCGCTCGATTCCTGCACTGAACTACCCGCAGCTTTGTCAATGACTTCGGCCGTTTCTGCAGGATTTGTCCCTGGTTTTGGCCAACCTGAGCCAATCGGCCAACCTTTGATACCTCTCTGGCGCGCGTATCCTTCCACAACCGAAAGCCAATTTTCTTCCTTAACGTCTGCTGACGCATCAAAAATCACTATCATATCAACATTACGGCCGGGGCGGAGAAGAGGGTATATTGGCAGATTGTTACTCATACCAGCATCCATAAGGCGGAGCTCTTTGTCTTTGAAAATCGACTCTGGGCAGGTGGGTGGAAGCCGCTCCCTCAAACCGAGGGCGAAATTTGGTATAGAAGCTGGGTCGAAAGGATGGACACGGATCAGATCTTCGCTCTTCCCTTCTAGCACAGCATCAATGCCGCCGAATCCTGCAAGGCCTCGTAAGACTGGCCTTACTTCCTTGTAGTAATGAGCAAGAGTGGCACAGAATGCGCTCCCCCAGATTCCCATAAACACTGAGATTCGTAGTTCAGGGACGGCGTAATCTTGCGAAGTGGGAACGTCTCGACCTCCCCAAAATTGCCTCCCTGTCGCCCACATGGGTATTCCTGCGGTAAACTCTTCGCAAAACAATTCATACGGCGTAAATTCGAACCATTCGAACCACGTCTCTTGTTTTGTCTCAGGCTTCGGCTCATTTGATATCAGCTTCATAGAGGGGTCAGGCGTCGTTGTATCTTCGGGAGGGATTTCGTGTCGCACAGCGGTGTATATTGGAAGAGGGTTGGCGCCATTGTCGGTGAAAACTCTTTGGTTTGAAAGTTTAAGGTCGCGATCATGCAAATCCAACGGCCGTCGAGTCGGAACCAAAAGCCTAGCAGTCAAGAGCAGGCCGTATATATCGACCAGTCCAAAGTCCGACTCAGGGCTGGCTTTCAGCTTTTCTACCAAGCCCCTTAACAGGTATTTGTTTGTTGGGATGGTGGTAAGCTGCCTAAGTACTTCTGGTGGGAAGGCAATGTGGATTCCAAGCCTTGTTTTCACGTGTTGCACTACTTTCGCAAAATCCTGTCCTCCTAACGACGAGTTGTAGATTGTCTGCAACCAACAGCTCCCACTTACACCCGCGGTATACATGGTGCAATCCCAGAGCCCTGCCTCTTTCGTGGCAAGAAAAGAGCCGGCACCGGCAACGAGGGCCCGTAAACCACCCCCAGAACTGCACATAGCAATTACAGGTATATCATCCGGATGTATATCCTTCTCCGGTAAGTCAAGATAAGATGCTAGAGATTTGATCATTGTTTGTCGACGTCTCCATTGAAAATTCCGCTCTTCGCGACATAGACCCTCACCAATCCGAACCCGGGCCTCCCGAGTTATCTCAGGGTTCAACTCAGCATCATGGGCTTCTGACCAGATCTCGTCGGCCAAAGACCCTTTTGCCATGGTCAACTCTCGCTGGAGTGTCTGGATGGTGGCGGGAAGCAACGCTGTCCATGCTGGCGCGACATATTGCTTGATCAGTTCTGGCCAATTAGGAGAACCAAAAGAATCTTTGACAATGCCGATCTTCGAGATGAACGTATCCCATGCAGATTGAGATGTTGGCAGTCCGATTGGCAGTTCACCAGGCGGCTTGGCTGGTGGATCACCCGCAAATGGCCGCAATTTGGCCAGTTGAGAACTCTCAGGGGAGACAGCCTGTAATATTCTCGAGCTTTGCCATGGCTGATTCGAGCGAGGCGGAATATCCTTATTGTCCGTTTTCTCCCATACGCCGCAATGCCGATCTGAGTCGTTTTTAACTGGGTGAGTTTCCGTTGAGTGATAATATGACGCCCCTGCACCCAGAAGGGCAATCCATGTCAAAGGCAATCTCCGTCTTGCGTGTAAAGCTCTAGCAGTGCCCATTGAGACAAGGACACCACTGACTTCCAATGTCTTGTGCAATTCATGGACCTCGATTCTACCTGGGGGAAATTCCAGAATGTTGGGAAATTGATGAGGTCATGACGAAATACACGTGATTAATGGAATATAGTTATTCCGTAGTAGTGGTTCATATGTGGACTAGCGTCGGTCTTTGCCCCAACCACGGCTCATATCAGATATCAGCCTCAGGAGAAGAGGTACCGATCTAAATCCATTTATACAAAGCATGGATAGGACTGATTAGACCTTTTTCCCGTATTCTACAGCAGCATATTCCTCATTGCCATTATACTTAAAACGATGTCTTGAACATTTTCTTTTGTTTTTCGTCTGAAACAGCATAAACAGGTTGAAACCAATGCGGTTAGTCTCATACTAGGAGCATTCAATATAGAATTGGCAGAGAGCAGATTATGCGCCAGAGCCATGGTCGGGATGCGGAATGCAGTACATGCGGAAGAGAGTGCGGAGGTGGAGGTGCTGTACGCAAATCTTGAGAAGCTGAACACCTTAACGAAGAAGATCCAGGGTTCAATGGCTCGCCTTGAAACGAGTGGAAAGGTTGTGAAAGATGCTATCGGTCCAATCTACAGCAACACACAATCATTGCAAGTCACAAATGCCAACATAGATAAAGTCAACGAGGCAATTGATCGACTTCGCCAGCCTTTAGATGTCAAAGGGAAGGAGGAGTCTATTATCCGAGCTGGGTCAGCAACCGTCCTGAAAACAATCCCTATTCTTTCTTCCTTACCACAGCAATTAACATATACTCTAGGCCCCGGAGTGCTGGGCTGGCTCAGTATTTGGGTGCCCTGAAACGAGTGGATCGTGCACTTTCAGATCTAAACTCAACGAACCTACGTTCTAATCAGAAAGCCGTTTCTGAATTTAGCACTTTGTTGAGCACCGGAAGCAGCAAGCTTCAAGAGATGTTCAAAGCTAGCCTACGGGAAAATATAACCACCGTAGAGCCGTTGCATTATATCACAAAACGTAAGCATGTACCAACAACCGTACCTTATTCCAAAAGGTGCTCACAATATCTATAGAACTGCCTTTCCCTACTATTCCAAGCGAGACGGTTTTGGAACTCTCACCAGTCTGTGCTGCGATCAGCTCAGCCGCAAGCCATGGCCCCCAAGTCGGACAAACAGAAAATCCAGCCATCAGGATATACGCCGACATTCGCGCTCCTTATATCACAGCCAGCTTGCAAAATCTCGCCACTGCATCTATCAACACCGCCAAACGAAAGCCAAGCGACGGCCCATATCGACAAGGGACCAACGGGATAGGAATGTACGCCAGCGGTATCGAGGGTATGCTCCTGGCAGAGCATGAGAATATTTCACAGATATTCCCTTCAGAAGAGCAAGCAAAAGCGCTCCAAGCAACTTGTCGACCGGCGATCGCAGAATTCTCGAAGACCCAACGGGAGCTGAACATGTATATCAAAGCAAACCTGATGACGGATTGTTTCCTTGCCTTTGAAATAATCGAGATAGTCACCGGATTGTCATATCGACTCGATTCAGCCACGAGGCAATTGAAGCCCCTCTTCTTCGAAGCCATGCGACCAATCCGAGAAACTGCCAAGTCCGCGTTGTCTGAATTGCTTGAAGAGACACGGCGCAAAGCTGCAGCTGTGGCCGTTTTGCCCCCCGATGGTGCCGCAATCCCACTCGTAGGGGATGTCATGAATTCATTATCCGCGCTAACCGCATACTCAAACCCTCTTGCCTCCATCCTCACATCCCTCGGCGACGGCAATTGGAAACCGTCAAGCAAACCCAACACCACCCCGCTCGACGTCAGCCCGGACAGCTCGACCATCCTCTCCCATTTTATCCTCGACATGATCGAAGCCTTACTGTCTGCCCTAGAAGCCCGCGCGCGATCCTTCCACCGCGCCAAACCCGTCCTCGGCACCTTTCTCGCAAATGTCATGTGCGTGGTCGACCGCTCAATTCGCAACAGCAGCGAACTATCCCGCTATCTCTCCACCCCGGAAAACAGCACTCGCCTAGACATATGGCGTAAAAAGGGTGTCTCCACCTATCTTGACGCCTGGCGCGATCCATCCTCCCACCTCCTGGATGTCCAGTATACCAGTAGAGCGGGCGCGCGTCCCACCTCCGGCGGCCAGGTCGACTCAGTTGCCATTGTAAAAACCCTCTCGTCTAAGGATAAGGATAACATCAAGGACAAGTTCAAAGCTTTCAACTCCTCCTTTGACGAGCTTATCATTCGGCACAGATCGTTAAGTATGGAGAAGGAGGTCCGCACTATGTTGGCGAGGGAGGTACAGGCCGTTATCGAGCCGTTGTACGCCCGCTTCTGGGACCGCTATCATGAGATTGATAAAGGAAAGGGTAAATATGTCAAGTACGACAAGGCAAGCTTGTCCGCACAGCTTGCGGCGTTGGCATAAAAGGGCCGGTACAACTGGGGGGTTTGTGCGCATTTTCTATCATGCAACAACGGGCCGCATTTTACCCTTTTTTTCTCCTTAGACCCTCGCCCTCCCTCTCCTTTCTATATACCTTTTTTTTTTTCAGCCTTTCCCTGTTCGAATCCCCGTTGGCAGCTATTATTTCTGCCAGACCTGGCCGTTCCTGAGGCAGGAGTAAAGATGTCCTAACTACTTCCTCTTCCTCCTCGCACCCCATTTCCTCGCCATTTCCTAACCCTTTTCCACATTTGACACCTCCAACGCCCAGCTTCTAGTTTCAACTTCTTCAAAACCCCTCTGAATTTACATCGGCTTGATATTCCCATTTATATAGCGAGTTTCCCCCTTTTATCTTTTATCATTTCCTTTTTCCCCGAATCTTTCTTGAACGATCATCTTTTCTTTTGATACTGTTCATCCACAACAAAAAAAAAAAAAAAAAACCGATATTCCCTCCCTTTGTACTAACCTTGCATGTGTGATCAGCCGCTATATGTGGGTGATAGTCTCTAACTAAACATATGGAAAACGTAACAGAAAACGCAAAGTACTAAAAGGTGTACCCTAGGTATACTTTATTCAGTGTTAACCTTGCTCATAAGCGCTTGGTGCTAGAAAATAAAAATTTGTTGATTGTACGGGTAAAGGCACGAACATATAGTTACATGCCAAGGCATATATATATACATGAATGTAATGTAATTAGCCCAGCGTTAACCCTATATAATCAAAGCTAATTATGATTGTTATATACAACAAAGATGCGACTAGATTTAAACCAGTCAATAAAAAAATAAAAAAAATATGAAACAGAAAAATTAAAAAAGCATTCGATGTAAGTATACTCGACATAGCTGGAAGAGAGCAAAACGCACACGCAACATCTACCGGGCTTAAACTAGTTGTTGTTCTCAAGCATAAACAATATAAAATAAAAATAAAAAAAATCAAAAGTGCTACATAAAAAGTTCCGAGGCGTAGCATGAATGATATATAAAATGATCAAACGGGAATTTATGAGAGAAGAGAACAGTGGACAGGGTTGGGTGTACGAAAATATGAATCGAAGCAATCCCAACCACTCAAACCACTCCAATCCTCCAAAAATAGTTCCCTCAATCGGCTGACGGGCGGGTCATGTCATGACAGTCTCAAGTTGTGGAAGGCAAGAAGACGAGGGGACCCGTGAAGGATTTCAGAGCTTGATCATGTTGTATTTTATATTGAGTGAATTGCTCATGTTCCCGATGCCACAAGCAGCTGTCTGGTCTGGTCGACGATGGGAGCATACCCGGCGGAATCTGCTCCTGGGAAATTCGTGTTTCCTACGTCGCCGCGAGAGTTCGTGCAAACATTTTTCCGCTTGGTGCCACGCTGGCCGAGAATATTATTAAGGCCTCAAAAAGGCCGATCCTGCAAGATGGTATACCGTGGTGGAGAGAAAATAAAAACGAGGTTTGGGGAGAGGGGTGTATGGAGTCCTTTCCACAATCATGCGGGGACAAAATCATGATAAATGGTAGAAATAAAAGAATATATGACAAAAGTGGGTATGACTCGAAAAAGGACAACGAAAACACAAAAGAAATAAAAATGAACGCCGAACCAACTATATAAAATAAAGTCAACTAAAACAAATCAGGGACTTCATATATCTGCAAGCAATATTTCGGAGCCAGATATGTAGATGGGTATCGGGGATAGAGAACTGGCTCGTCTTGTGGTTGTCAAGGCAAAGGTTCGTGCACAACAATTTCCCAATAAGAGACGAACCTAAAACAAGAAGCAAATATCGGTTCTCGCCCATGACGGTTGCCAAATTATCGTCCGCCAGTACCAGGCATTTCGTATATGTTTTCCGGAACGGGTCCGGTGTGCGTTGCACTCAGCTGGTGCGGGCTAACTGTCTGGGGTGGAGGGGACGTGCCGGCGGGGGGAGGGCTGCCGATGGAACCTGTTTGCGGGCTTCCAGGCTGGATATAGCTTCCACGGTTTTGGTTGTAGTATTCAGCAGATTGACCCAGGAGCGGCTGCGATTGCGCCTGCAGGGGGGTGCCTCCCATCTCAGCGGGAGCCGGAGGGGGCACAGGATGGTGCATGTGAGGTGGGTAGCCGGGGCTGTAAGGTGGGGCTTCTCCGCCACCCATTGGTTTTTGTTCTGGTTGATAGTATCCTGCTCCAACCATTGGTGGTGGTGGGCCGTATTGAGAAGCATGCTGATCATGCATCAATGGTGCAGTCGGTGGTGGTCCTTGGGGAACAGCCGTGGCTTTCTTCTTCCGTATGAAAAAGAAAAGAAACCCGGCAATAGCACCAACACCAACAATAGATCCGGCAACGATACCTCCAATAGCACCGCCTCCCAGCTTCTTCTTTTTACCGCCTCCAGGAACATCAGGGTCATTCTCCCCACCTGCGTCGTCGCTCTGCCTGGGATTCGAAGGCAAGCTGCGAGACTCGCTTGGCATTGTTTCGCTTGCAGTGCCAGGAGAGAGAGACAGGGTGGGGGGAGCTGATGATAGACCAGATGCCATAGTCTGATAATTTGGTCCATAGCGTGACGAAAAGTATTCTGACATGGGAATAACTTGCGACGAGACACCCAAGGATGCCCTGCAACCGAAGAGGCGCTTGCCACCGCCAAAGAAATATGTTCCACAGTAAGGTCTTGTCGTCTCCGCGCACCGAGTGACCCTAGGATTACTTGAACACGAGGAATCGCATTCATCTTCCCAATTCAAACACTGGGTCGCGATATCTGTACATTGCTGCATATCCGAACTTGCACAGCAGCCAACAGCCGTGCCATACTGTACGCAGTTTGCTTCAGCGTAAGCACACGTCAACAGGTTATCTGGTTATTCCGCATCGTACAGGTTAGCATGGGAGATGTCGAAGCACGCAATTCGTTTTTTTAACAAGGAAAAATGCTTGGTGACTGACTAATATTGCTGTTCACAAGACCACAATAGTATCCAGGAGCAGGGAAATCAATCGCTGTTCGCGATGCCCTTTTCGCTAATTCCTTTGGAAGTCCACGGGGTACTAGTGGTGGTGTAGTTGGGAGAGGAGAAATGCCGAAAGCATCAACCATGAGATTAACGGTTTCGCGAGGAAAAAACTTCTCTGACAAGGCATCTGCTCCCCCGAGGGAGAGCAGGGCAGCTATGAGGTTTAAGCGAACCATTGCACCAGACCAGACCAGATCCCCTTGCGATGGACAACACCAAATTGTTGTTACACACAAAGCAGGGACGGGTTAATATTCGGCGTGGATAGACTAACAATTCCCGAAGGAAGAAGGTTCGGCTTGATTCAGATGCGCAGTGAAGGGAAAACGAAGGACAGCCCGGCGCGGAAAGCCCCAAGGCGATAGATAACCAGTACGATAAAATTAAATAAGTGATCAATCAAGCAGGCGAAAAGTTAGCAGTATATACTCACCCTGTCCTTTGGTGGTAGACAACCAAGAATGAGGGATGAAAAGCCAGGAGAAAAGAGAGAAGATGTGCAAGAAACACAGAAAACTCCGCCTTCCACGAGAAATGGAATGTGGAAGCCCATCATCGCCCAAATCATCAAACAGAGGGGGGAAATGTTAACGCCAACGCCCGTATTCCTGAGCCTCAATTTGACCTGACAAAGGCTTGGGAAGCAACGAAAGCTGCCAACACAGTGGAGAGGGGTGGAAACAAACACGAGGGTCGTGCCAATGGCAGCCGTGTGTTTTGATCGTAGTCTGAGTCGGCGCCTATCCTTGACAGCGCTAGGTCCTTAGGGTGCTGTCGCTAAATTTTGGTGGGACGTCTGAGCCATCCTTGGGGTGGTTTGCGAGTTACATCAGGCCAATTCGCCTTGAGGTCCGGAAAGTAAACCAAACCAGATGAATATTCTGGGTTAAGAATGAAAAGAAACCCCATTTCCTTAAATTTCTTTAAAGCGGCAGATTCTTTTTTTTTTTCTCCCCTTTGCTTCAAACAAGATGCGGCTGCTTGTACTCCGTAGTCTGTGTTTGGGCGGGAGGTTTCTAACCAAACCAGAACAGCTGCTTTCGGAATCGCACTCTCTCCAATCTCCAACGGGCCACAAACGACCCGCGAATAGTGCCACTGACCCACAGATAGGCCGTTCATTCATGATTCAGTACTGCGTACCTCAGGGGTTTACTTTTATTTTCATTTTTCTTATTTTTCTCTTTTTTTTTTTTTTTTTTTTTTTTTTTTTGCTGGCTGGCGGCTGCGAAATTTTCTCCTCCCACCC
>LGRN01000076.1:0-79040 GCA_001883825.1 Emergomyces pasteurianus Ep9510 | reverse complement strand
AAAAAAAAAAAAAAAAAAAAAAAAAAAAAAAAAAGGGTAAAAAATATGAAATATAATAAAATTATATTAAATTCCTTTTTCCTGCATTTTTTATTCATTCGGATTCTTTCCGAGGGCCGGGAAACTTGGCGATAGGAATTCAGCCCAAGGTACCAAGTAATACGGAGTAAACAAGAAAGAAGGAAAAACAGTTTTAGCCTTGCGAGGTCAATCCCCCCACTATTATTGCGTTTATCCATTGAGGTGGATCCCCAGATCGACAGGTTGTGGGCCGTTCTAGCACTACTGTACTCCATATGTACTACTGTATGTAGTATTTTCTTTTCTCTTTTTCTTCTTTGTTTTTCTGCTGATCTCGGATCCTTCCGATTGTTTTCCTTGGCGTCGAAGCATTTTCCATGGATGGCATGTCGCGCCGTGTTGCTTTTGTTCCGCAGGTTTGACGAATTCCTCTTCAGCTGCTACGGGTATATAGATATATGCGAGAAGAAGAAATAAAAGAAAAAAAGAAAGTGACGTCGCATGTTTCCTGAATTATTATAATTCTGCTTGTAAAGTATGTTCTTCAATTATTTTTGTCTTATGCATGGTGTTATCATTCTTATTCCATGCTGAGTATTCCAGGGGCTACTCCGAAAACCTGCCCATGACTGGCTGGCTGGCGTGTTGATATTAGATCACTCATCACCAGCTTTTGGGGAGAAGTGAGGGTCTAGTTTTTGTTGGCTCGCCTGAAAGATAGATGCTATTGTATTCAATCATTATCTAAACCTCGACAGTAACTCCTATCTACACTGTCAGGATAGGCCATCAGGTACGGGAGAAGTCGAAGCGCTTCTTTGTCTTGTGATGCGCAACTCCCATGTGTTGCAAGATTCTGATAATAATAAAGCCATGGGAGTATTTTAAATCATGACCATGTTCACTCGCTCTTCTCATTTCTTTTTTGTTTGATCAAATCTGAATACTTCAAATGCAGCCCTTTCTTTCTCCCAAGAAAAACCCCACCAGCTCAGTTGTAAGTGGGGTGTTAACCCATGCATCTAAATATATATACACAGAGTACGGAATATATGTCGATGAATGAAGAAAAAAAAATCAAATTTAGTATTTTCCCTTCTCCTTCGAGTAATCCCAACTAACAGCCCCTGCAAGATCTGAATCCATGCTAGACCCAGCGGGCCGAAGGCGCAAGTATACTATGTTAACAAAATTGGCCCCCATCCATCAGAAAATGTACCTTGAAATAGCGAGTTTGTCAGGAACCTTGAAGCAGCGCGGAGAGAATGGATATCCCGGCGAGAGATAAGCGAAGAGTTATTATTACCACTGCGTGCTCCGTACATTATTACTTCTAAAATATTCCCAGGGGGAACACGCTTATTGGCACAGGGTTCTAAACTGCTGACGCTAAATAGGGTGATATATGTAACGCAGAACCTTGCTACTGGGTTAGTCGAGGGCATCCGAAGAAATATTAAAGAACAACCAGTTGAAACAATAATAGGGAAATAAAAGTATACATTCGACGTCTATCCTGCTAGGTCTAGTCTATCATGTAAAGGAACAATAATAAAAAAAAAATCGCTTCAAAGCCGAGGAGAATTGAAAATTAAGTGAAGAGAAAACAAACGAAAAGTATAAAAGTAAAAGAAGATCAAAAACTAGCACGGAGAGAAGGAGTGGGTATAATTTAAAGAGAAATCGAGTTTCCTGACTCAGATTGCTTTGGAAGGGAAGGAAGTCTATACATCCATAGTAGCACCGCTGTGGTACCAAAGAGTCCAGACGCCACCACCCAAGGGAGCCCAATCCAGCCCTCTCCCAAATCCAAACCCCAATTGAAAAAGAACGTAACAGTTGGACTGGCAATTGTGACACCAATGCTCTGTAATATTTCTATCGCCGTATACAATCGTGCGGTCTGATCCCTGTGTACCATGGTGGTGGCTAGAGATCGTATAATAAATACAAACCCGATACCCATCGTCTGCACTATGAGTCCGGTAATGAAGAGGGATATTGAGGGTGATATGCCCATCATGAATGTGCCGATGAGGAGAAGGATAACGCTACCTTTGGCGAGAGTCAAGTCCTTTTGCCGGAAATGTATGCCTCGTCGAGATGTTAGGTACCAGGATGCGAGCGGCAGTAAAACGAGGAATAAGAATACAGTAAGGAGTGATTTGAAGGAGTTTAAGAAATTCGCATTTGCGAGGGTCCAGTGGTAGCGTTTGGATATGTATTGTATGAGGAGCCATGAAGTGCCTCGGCTCAATCTGTAGACGAGGAATGTGGAGAGGAGAAACATGAGATGCTTATCATGGAGGATGAAGCTAAACTGCGATCCCATCCGCCTGATTGGTGAGAAGAGACGTGATATGTTGACAGGTGGTCGGATATGGGGCCGTGATTGTTCAGGTCGAAAATAAATAGGCTCATCTTCCACAGGCGATGATTCAAGAAGTTCATGCGTGTGTTCTTTCTCAGATGCGAATGTCCTTTTTGTTTCTGGTAATAGCACCGCCGGAAGTATTCCAATCACGGTAAGGCCCCATCCTATTGCCATCGGAATCCAGGGATTATACTTCATGAACCACGAGGTAAATAATGAAGAAATAAAGTCAGCCATCATTATTGCGACACCGAATTTGAAGAAAAGAGCAGCCCTATCGTATCGACATGTCAGAGACATAATTTGTAGTACTAGTTAATCCTTGAATAAGACAAACCTTTGGGACTCAGCAGTAACATCCGCCATCATCGTCCAGACCATTGCGCTAGCAACAGCATAACCCCCTCCGAGCACCCACGCCAATGTAGATAACCAAACCATACGCAATGGAAACGTATCCGATGCGTACAATACTACACCAGTAACAATCATGTTCAATATAAAGCCGGGTATGCAAATGCAAAATATAGGTTTCCGGCCGTACTTGTCTGCTAACAGGCCGTATGGTAACGAAAGAAGTACTCCTATCACACAGTTATTTTATGCGAAGTATTGTTCACACAGACAAGAATCAGCTTACCAGATAAAGCGTCAAAAAGCTCTCCATAGCCTTTTACAATTGCCACCTCTCCCTGTATCTCCTTATTCTTGCATAATTCTTCAGGAATGTATCTATTTTCCCGTATTATTGTCGGGTCTTGGCCCTCGTAGTACCGTAGGCAAGTTATCGACTCAAAAATGCGTGTCATGGGAGCAGCGAGCATGGATCCCCCAGTCTCAAAGGCAAGCACAATAGCAAACAGAGCGACAGTGAGTCGCATGCGAAGTTTCCGCTGGGCGCTGCTGGGGATATCTGAGTCTCCGCCAGAAGCACCCGGCGGCTGTTCGAAGGAAGGAGATTTTGGTAAGAACGGGACATCTTCAACGTCATCATCAAAGCTCTTTTGTTGGGGTGGCATGTCGGTTTGGCTGTTGCCCAAAAACTCAAGGCCTCTTGCTGTTCAACATAGAATTTAATGCCAAACAATGCTGGGAGGCATGGGAGGCATGGCTAAAAGGGGGTGGGTTGGAGGTTGCTACAGCGAGGATTTACATATGGATCAATCGACCAGGTCACAACTTTTTCGCTTTCACGGGGATTTTGGCTTCGGAACATTCGCCACATCTATGTTCCGCTATGCAGTTAACTGAGACGAATGTGAAAGGCATTGTTTGGGCAGTGTCGGTGGTGGCTGCATCAGCACCTGCCGTGTGTCAGGACTCAGCCCAGCGAGTCACACCAGCGCTGGTGATTGGATCGAGGCTGCAGTGTTTGAACACCGGCCACAGCGATCGATCAGCCAGACATAGGCCCAGCTGGCATATTATTGGCGGGTTAAAAAATAATAGCCAACCCATTTTTAGTCTTTTTCTCCAGGAAAAACTTTGGCTGGCTAAATTCCGTGGTTTTCTCCTAAACAAGTAAAAAGAAAGTTTGTAGATCAACGAACCCGCAGCCCCTAAATCAACATCCGAAGTGTCTGCTGGATAGATCCAGAAGCGAGCCGCTATGATCGGTGCTAACTGTAAGTGCGTGCTGAGTATATTGGCGGTGTGGGGCAATATGGATCAAGACTCCGAAATGGAACACCAACTTCAACCCTGACAAAGAAAGAAAGTGTTACATTTGGTTCCCTGGTTAATCTGCAACAAACATTCCGCACAATGCTGTTGAAATAAAATAATTTTGCCTCGTCCTTGTCAAAGCTTTCCAAAAAGTCGCTGCCTTAAAATTCGCAGGCAGCCCGATAGCTCCTGCCGCTTGCGAGCTAGCTTCCGCAAGAGGCGTGCGCGGTATCAACGCCAGCGCCAATAATGAGATCTGATTCGGCAATTTATTCATTGTTGAGGACTGGAATATATGGCCGAATAATTGGTCTCAATCCCGCGTTTCTCGGATCCATGGCCTACACCCACATGACTGAGGCGTCAGACGCTCAGATTCCTCTATCCTTTGCCTCCTTGATACCCGCCCGAGAGACTCACAGGCCCGTTTCCTGTCCCCAATTTCGGATTGATCAACGATCCCACCTCGGTAATGGGAGTTTCCGGGCCTTGAAGTTATCCTCTTGAATCCCGCCCATGGAACCCAAATGGCTAAACCGGCCGTTTTCAGACTTGAGGTTGTCAGGTTGGGCTGTTTGCGTGTTTAGCTCAGCATCCCAGGGTTATATTTCATTTTTCGTCACCGTCGACCTTCGCTCAGTGTGGATTCCGGCAGTGCTCCCAATATCCGCTTTGGAGCCGCTGAGAGCAATTATTGCTTCCTGCAGGTCGTTCCTCCAGATTCTTGCTTCTCTGGGTAAACCGGAGTTTGGCTGTGACGTTATCACGCTACATTTCCTCGAGAGCGTGCACTCGCAAGAAACCTCTCGATCTGTTTTCTGGTCAAAATGTTCTGCCGAAGGCTGCTTGACCTGGCGTAGGTTCTGCGTCAGGTCCAACCAAAGTTTCATTACAGTACGACAGCACAGTTGAAATCTCGTTTGCTTCCTTTGGGTCTTTGCGAGCAGTTGCTGGCACTCTGCATCCTGGTTTGATGTGCACACTGGGGATGGTCAATCTGCTGCCTGAATGTTACCAGTATTCGACGTTCTTGTAAGATAAGGCTTTCTGGTACTGGACAATCAGACCCTCTTCCACTTGACCGTTGCCGTTGCCGAAACCAGACATACTCAAACCCTGTACTCTGCTGCAGTCGTTTTAGTAGGCGGGTTGCGTACTGAGGGCTTCTTTCGAGTATGAGAACCGACCAACTGCTGCTGAAGCTAAGCGAACTGAGGGAACGTGGATTGTTTTAGATAGGTATTTTTCAACTCTCGAACGGATCCTTCTTGAGAAAGAGGCAAAAGGCTGTCAGCTAGAACAACTCTCTTCTTTCATGGTTCTCGATTTTATCGTTAAACGGAACGGTGCAGCTGTCTAGCACACAAGTTCTTGAGAGTTACAAAGAGAGAAGAACGTTGACAGCACGTCTTGTTACCATCGCGAAGCTGTCTTGGTGACTCAAGAAAGCTGGTCGGCGGTTGGAGTGGCAGTACTATAGCTGAGGAAGGCATCGAGAGAGGGACCGAGTAAATTGTTGCTGGTGAGGAAGTGGATGAGTGCTTTTACAAAAATTAAGAAAGGAAAGAGGAGAAGGAGAAGAAGCTAAGATGGTAGAGAAGTTAGGCAAGGGATTGTATCCTATGTGTATTGTGTTTCTGTGTTATTCAATAGGACACCTCTTAGCGGTTTGCCCGTCAAGAGGGCTTCGCTACCCTAATGAATGTCAACAAGTGTCAGGCACTTCAACTAACTGTCAAATGGTATTGCTGATTGTTGCAAACACGGTCTCTCTCTGCTTCTAGAGCGTACGGAGTGGCTGGTGGTGAGATGTTGATATCCTAGCAAGCACCGAGACAGGAGACCCTAGAGGGGTAGCGGCCTCAATAGTTCATTCCTCGTTTCTTCTATCTCATGAGAGGGGCCCATTTGCTTCATATATATTCTCATTCTAGCAAGAAGTTTGGCTTCTTACTTCTAGATAGTTTCCGGCCGGCTCTGTCTGAAATCAATGAAGTTGCGAGAACATCGCAGACAACATTTGTTGTTTGTTTGCTCAAGTTAATGACAATCAGAACAGATAGAAGAGAGAAACAAGAAACTTTGTCGATTTTCATCAATATTTCCAGTCATTCTTGTTCAATTGACAACAATACATTTGTTGATGGTTTAAAATTTTCTTTTTATACTCCATTTGTTTGCAGATTTTCTTCATGGTAGCATAGCGATATGGACTGTTATATTTTGACAAAAGAAACTTGATGTGAAAGTCATTCTGATAAATAGTAGTCAGTCATTTTTCACATCCAGATAGATAACTACCAAAAAAAAAAAAAAAAAAAAGGGAAAGAAAAGAAAAGATTGAAAGAAATATACGATTTTTATATATACACACAACTTTCACGCATTCCTGTTAAACAAATTTCATCAAAGAAAAACTTGAGGGAGATGTAAGCTATACTTCTCTGTCTACACCTCACTGTCCACCTAGACAGCTTCTAAAAGATAGCAAACAAACATTTTGCCAAAAGGTTTTGCTACTCAGCGACCTTCTAAATATTTGAATGACTGATATCGTCGGATGAGCACAGCATTCAAACTGTTGAAACTGTTTAAACTGTTCGTCAAAAATATCCTGCGAAGTACTCCGTAGTTAGCTGCTGTACCTTTTAGGCACCGGATAATTAGTTAATACGGACTCCTGACTGCTGACTAAATCATGCCAAGATCCATGATCACATCGCGACCAAACTTCTTGATGCTTTTCAAAGGGGGTTCTTTGATTGTCCTTGATCCAACCTTCAGCCTCGTCGACGCTCGACCTGTTCTCGTGGATATTGGTATCCGGGGTGTCGTCTCACACCCTTCTTTTATATTTCCCTTCAGCGCTGTTTATCAAGTGCACGCCGTTGCGTGGACTGAGCAACTTATTCCATCAAGGGTATATTCCTTTAATCCGCCAGAGTACAGTACATCATTGTACATTTGCCTGTTCTAACCCTTGTCTCGCAGCTCCCCCGTCTTCGATGTATCCGAACCAGCATGTGGCAGTACGATCAGTAGCGCTGGCGGTTGCCAAACTGCTGTTCCTTTCAATCGCGCATTTCCCCATCACCTCTGCCTTTCCCATCCTTGACTCCCTCCAACTGAACAAGCAGGAGGATGGCAAAGCTCCCGACGATCCCAGCCTGTGGCTATATCTCTCAGTAGCTGCTGCTCTGGTAATTAGTGGTGGTGCTTTCGCTGGGTTAACAATTGCGCTTATGGGCCAGGTATGCGCTCGCTGGATTTTCCAATGTCGGTCTTCGTGCCAGTCCAATGGAGACACTGATAGTTGTTCTATACCATAGGATGAAGTCTACCTTCAGGTTATAAAAACTTCGGGCGAGGGCGCCGAAAAGAAGCACGCCGAAAAAGTGCTGAGACTTCTGAAACGGGGTAAACACTGGGTTTTGGTAACGCTATTGCTCAGTAACGTCATCACAAATGAAACACTCCCAATTATCCTTGACAGGTCTTTGGGAGGCGGCTGGCCAGCTGTGTTAGGCAGTACAGCACTCATTGGTATGTAACCTTGTAACCTGTCTTCTCATGAGCTGCCTATTGCCTGGCGCTAATATTGGTATAGTTGTTTTTGGCGAGGTCGTTCCCCAGTCTATCTGTGTCCGTTATGGTTTGCCGATCGGAGCATGGATGGCGCCTTGCGTTCTAGCCCTGATGTATATCATGTCACCGGTTGCGTGGCCTATAGCAAAGTTGCTCGATAGAATTCTGGGCGAAGATCATGGAACTATATATAAGAAAGCCGGACTGAAGACTCTAGTTACGCTACACAAGAACCTAGGTCAGGCAGGAGAACAGCTCAACTCTGATGAGGTTACCATCATTAGTGCTGTCCTTGACCTGAAGGAGAAGTCTGTGGGCAGCATTATGATTCCAATGGAAGACGTGTTCACTATGTCTGTTGACACCGTGTTGGATGAAAAGATGATGGATTTGATCTTGTCCCAGGGCTACTCACGAATTCCTATACATGCTCCCGATGAGCCACATAATTTTGTTGGCATGCTTCTGGTGAAAATGCTTATTACTTATGATCCTGAAGACTGCAAGCTTGTGAGGGATTTTGCGCTTGCAACCCTGCCAGAAACTCGTGCTGAAACTAGCTGTCTGGATATTGTCAACTTTTTCCAGGAAGGTAAATCACATATGGTTTTAGTTTCGGAATATCCGGGTGAAGATCACGGTGCATTAGGGGTAGTTACGCTTGAGGATGTCATTGAGGAGCTTATTGGAGAGTACGTATCAACAACAACCACAACGCTCGAAAGTGTATGGCTAATATTTAATAGGGAAATCATCGATGAATCCGATGTCTTCATTGATGTACATAAAGCCATACGTCGTATGGCTCCTGCTCCCAAGTCTCGCGTTCCGAAAGGCCAGATTGTTGCCGAACCTCCGCACATACATGGGAATCTTATTGACATATCCGAAAATCACGTAACGACGGTAGAGCCTACCGGCAGGGAGACAACTCCCCGCAGACATTCCACAGCAGATTATGGGTCTCCCCCGCAAACCACGTTTTATTTCCGAAATTCCGGTACCTTTGAAAGCACAGATTCCGTCGATGCTCCAATCATCAAACGTGGCCCAACCCCAGAAATTCGTGAACATTTGAAACACCTAGGTCCTTCAAATCTCGCTAGCCGGCCACGACAAACAAGATACCAATCAGTTAAAATTAAGCCAGGTGAAGTGACGAGCTCAGATCGTCAGTCCACAATCTCCCACCCCCGCCCATCTGAACCAAGCAGCGTTGTAGCAACACGAACTCCATCCCAGGTCCGTTCAGCAGGAAAGAGCGCCAGCGATGCCGTCCTGGCCTTACAAACCTCATATGGTACAATGGGGAAAGGAACCCAATCCGCCCCAACCGCAGAGACCATAGAGGAAATAAATACCGACAGTTCTGCCACGAATACCAGCCCGCGATATGATGGCACCATGAAACTAGCCACCCCAAAAAGCGAAAATCAAATATTGAGTCCCACCAGCTCTAAGCCACACCGTAGTAGACCTACTAGTGCTGGTTCCGACGCTCAAAGGACACAAACACAGCGTCATCTTCATGGCCCAGCTCGAAGTGGCAGCATCACGGAGCAGATCATCGATAGCAATGGAATTCGCAAGGTTATTTTACAAACCGGTAGTGGTAGCCCCACTGACGATGATGGTGGGATTAACTCGGGTCCCGACCGAGTACATAAAACTCATGCCCTAACTTCTGCCAACGGGAATGAAACTCCATCAGCCAATGATGATGGCATCCAGGTTGTGAAGAAAAAACGCCGCAGAAAGCGGAAAGGTGGCGGTTCTAAATCTACCGAGCAAGGGACTGGTGACGAAACGCAGCATTTGCTTGGATGATCCGATCAGTCGATATTTGCTTTCGGTGTTGAGGCTTTTTAACATCCCTTATTTATTGTTTTTTTTGGCTTTCTGTTTTCGGATTTTGTACGTCGCGACTGATTACTGTGCATGAAGTGATCTGACCAAAATGGCGAGGAATATGCCATCTGCGTTTTTTTATCCAGTGCGCTTGTTTATATTGGATTATCTCATATACGAAGACTGGCTGCAGTTTAATGGGAATCTTAGTAGTGTTTGTGTTAGATAAAGATATTCAGGTCTTCATTGCCTACTCTTAGGACAAGGTCTGCCACAATGCAGACAGCTGCCATGTATGCTTTGTTTATTGTTGATGTTATCTATGTAAATGCCCGTTAAATTATTTAGGTATATACAGGATTTAAGGACAATCATATATATTTTATATGATATCTAAAACCACTATTTTGGTGAGGTCCGGTGATCGAGTCCGCGGACGGTATGGGTACGAGCTGAGCAGAAAGTCGCTCAACAAAAAAGTAGTGAACCTTCTCCGCGACACTCCGCGTGCATCACTGGTGATCACAGATAATGCAGCACCAGTGGGCGCGGAATTGCGGGGAGTAGATTCTATTAATAAATCAATGGCTGGCAATTTACAACATACCAACAATTTGAGTACGCGAATGGAAATTTTCACGATAGTTTTATGATTAGAACATCATTAAACTCAATATCAGCCATCTATTGTAGTGGGCGATCTACAGATAACTATATTAATTACCCTTGCGAAAAGGTTCCAACAAAAGAAATAGGACGAACCAAGGCCGCGGCAATAGCATTAACATCAGAGGTCTGCCAGTCAGACCGATCATTGGAGGAGATGATCCTGAAATTGAGAGTATAATCAGTAAAATTATCGAATGCAGCGTGAAATCGACTCTAGAGATGACCGATAACCTATGATTACGTACCCTGAAATGCTTTTGGAAATTGCCCCTCTTATTGATTCCCCACTCGTATTGTTTCTTCGCTTTTTGCTCACTTCTCCTCTCTCTAACTTCCGCCGCCTTGACTTCCCGTTTTTGACTGTCAGTCGCACCAATCATACCAAGGCCACCCTCCCCTCTCGTAACAAGTGCCCGGTTTCTCCTGGCACTGGCATCTGTGTCATGTACATCGGGATTCTGTGCGGCGTCCGCAATTGCCCGCTGTCGTGAAAGGCGTTCGTCTGGAGTTGGATAATTCCGTAGATTCTGTCGGAAGTATTTGAATAATGAGCGATGTCCCGCGGTCCGCCCGGATGGGAGATGTAGCTCGTAGTCATTATATATGGCATCTCTGCCATCGATAGATGATGTTGAGCTGTCCGTTTCCCATCCTTCCTCGTTGTCGAGGTCCTTGTCCTCGTTAGTTGCGGATCCCGTTGCAGATGTTGATCCGCTCTCTTCCTCGTCCTCGTCATCAGAATAGGTACTGGAAAAGTCGTAAAATTGCCCGACCTCGAGCATTTCGTCCTCTGTACTGAATGCAATCATGCAGTGTCCCTTGTCCCGCATGTGGGTCTGAATCGCTGCGGTGCTCGACTTGATCTTATGGCAGTATAGACACTCATTATTCTTCGTAATCTTGTCAAAGAGATATTTCAATAGCCCCTCTCCGTCAACTAGGTATGCTTGTTCAGGCACAAACATGCCGTGGAACTTCCTCATATGGAAAACATTTAGTTTTACACTTGCTGAATTGTGGTTGCAAAACATGCAGTGGGTTAACGCATAATCCTCGTCATGTTCAGTTTCAGCAATGCTTGGCGATGGCTGACGAGCTCCAGTAGCAGCCGAAGAATGAGTTGGCCTGGATGGACGCTTCGATAGTGGATCCTCACTATCGATTGCAGTCTCCTTCATTGCACCCACGATCTTCGAGAATTCCTCCTCCGCGGCGGATTCCTGGACAGAAATGGTAGGGGGAGCAGCAGTGACAGGCTCTCCCACGTTGATCGGCTCTCCTAAAGAAAATGTACCACTCATTACCGAAGCAGTTTCATCATGGAGGCTCCCATTTTTCCGCAGTTGCGCTTCCCTCGACCTATGCTTTTGGCTAGCCAAATGATTTAGGAACGCATTTTCGCTGAAGAATGTCTTCTGACAGGCTGCGCATGTTTTTTCAAAGGACGCTTTGGCCGCGGCGGCGGAATTGGCAGCCTGGGCAGTAAGAACCTTTTCTGCAAATATCTCGGAAGATAGCGGGGGGAGAGATGCGACTCGACGCTTTAAATTATACCGACTAAAACACAAGTTAATATCAACGCAAAATGGAAAGGAACGAATAAATACGCACTGCCAATCACTCCGCATATGAGTTCTTTGGGCATCGCTATTTCTGAAGGCGACCTGGCACGTATTGCAAGTAAACGGATGCGTTGCTGCTATGTTCAGAGACCCATCAGAAGTGAGTTCATCTCCGCTGTGTCCGGCGAGTGCGGGGGGCATCTTCTCTGTGTAAATAGTCATATGACAATATTTGGGATCCTGTAAGTAAAAATCGTTTCAGGGGAGTTATAATTCAATTTCTTTCCTAAGAAAATAAATAGGCTCTGTTTCCAAGAGCCAAAATGTGCTCTGGTTGGCGGGGTTTTGCCTTGTCTTTATAGCGTCAATTATCGAATTTCAAATCAAGTTGAATATTTTTTTTGATAAGTAAAACCTGAGGAGGCAAAACTCGGCTGCGTGGCGCATGACGTTGTTGGCTTGTCTTGGGGGGATGACAGTACAATACACAGATTACGGATATCTGGGGCATTAACCCCTTGGCGGTACTGTAACTTGTTGACGCCGAGCCTCCTTGTTCATTTGCTCCCGACCAGCCTCGAGCATCATTTCTTAAGACGAACTTGCTACTTTGCGATCCCCAACAAACTACCCCGTTTTATACCCGATATCGTTCGTATCGTTATCGCGGTCAGATATGATACACTCTGCTACAACATGACCAGACTGCGGGGAGGCTCCGGGAGCCTACCAGACTCAGGGCGACCTATCGTTGGTGGAAGGGGACTCAGCCATCCATCGAAGCTCCCCGCCAACGCCCCAGAGGTGCTGACGAAAAATACTATCGCTGTGACAGATCCTGCACGAGTATTGCCTTGGAATAGAGACAAGCGCCAGAGAGAGTTCAATATCCTTGTTAAAAGGTTTGTTTGCTTTTGGTGACTCCCCGACGCGAGCGCTGTCCGTATCTGCTCCTTTTTAACTCTTTCCCTTTACAGATATAAGAACCAGCTCCTCTACGGCTGCCAGGACCCTTTCTGCGCCACCCCTACGTGTTTTAGTTATCGCAGGAGAGTCGCGGATGCCCCTCTTCGCAGGTTCACTGAACTCAGTGCTCGAACAGTTGCATGCTTTCTAGCTAGCCAGGATAATCCGGAAAGGGGCCTCTGCCGTAACACTCCAGCCACCAACACGGATTTCCTCTCAGGAGAAGGCACCCGGCGACATTCGGAACAGTCACGATCATATGAAGCATCTCAACAGAATGTCAAGTTTGCCTCCGACGTTCAAAATTACAATGGTGCGGAAGATAACAGCACGCCAGGGGAGCCAGGAGGTGATCCATCGCAACAGCCGCTGTGTGGGAATAATGGGATTTCATCGAAATCCACTGAAGGGAACGAGAAACCAAATTCTCCTCTTGGCGAAGAAGGCAAAGATCCGCCGAGATTAAAAGACCCAAAGTCGTTTACTCAAAATCTTTTCGACACCCTCTCGTTGCGCATGGTTGAATGGCTACCATTGCGAAGATCTCCCGGCACTTTTGAGGCCTCTTCAGCTAGCCCCAGCGATGACGGTACCTTGCCACCCAAGTCTCCAGAAATTGAAACACCGGCTAGAGTCCACGAACTTCCAAATAGCCCAAAGCGAAATTGTCGGCAGAAGCAGATCGTTTCGCAACAGAGTATTAAGTCCCGACCGCAAAGTTTTACACCCTCCAACCCTAACCCACAGCCGACGGCGGTCGAAGTAAAAATCCCCGGACAGCCCGTAAAGCGCCTATCCCTCGGTGAGATGGAACATCGAAAACAACCATCGAAAGCCTTTAATGAGGACAAGATACGTTCTGAACGCAAGGCCACCCGAAAAGTATCCTCGCGCCATACTCCGTCAAACCAAGCCTCGCTAGCTCATCAATCTCCCCCGCCTCTAAAGCACCGATCACAAAAGCATAAAAGTTCAAATGGCGATGTACGCAACTCGAGCAAACCCGAGCAAAATCGAGGTGTCTCATGGGATGGCTCCCGTGGACCAAGGAAGTCGGAACACACCGAGTGTGGCAGCAACCGGGTGTCAGTAGGTTATAACATACAGCATTCACCCTCTCCAGATGAAGGTCCCGAAATTACGGCAGCTTCCAACACCAGCAAACAGCTTAAACCCAAGCAAATTCAGACCTTATCCCATTTATCAAAACAAATAGTGACTGGGTTAGAGCAGTTAATGTTTGAAAATGATGAAGATAGAGACTGTTGGAAGGAGGAAATGTCAGAATTAGAGTCTCGCGGATACGTTGAACCTTGGGATTGGCAGTATGCGACTACTCGGCAGCGCGAAGCATTCCCGTTTGTTGCGCAGAGCGTATTTTACGTTCTGAGCAGTCCCGGTCAAATTCTTCAATCTTTCCGTAAGGACCCATCATCACCAGCAGAATCTAAAGATTGGGAGAATGAGCGCACTCTGGATATCGAACAAGTAGAAGATTCGTTTCAGGCCCTGTATCGCATATGTCCCTGGGAAACTACACTACATAGCCTGTGGACCTCTCTTGAGAAGCTATTTGTTCCACCGAGGGAATTTTCCTTACCTGGGCCACATATTCTCCCTGTGCGATGCTCTACTTCATCCGGCCATATATCGAAACGTGGACTTCCTTCGCCCTGTAATACCGACTCGTCTGAAGATTACATATCTGACGCCGATGCAGCTTATATTTCGGTTGTAGCCATTCTTGCTTTAGCAAGCTCCATCCCTCCAACTGACTCAAAAACATGGGAGATTGTCCGCCATGTCCGCTCCTCAGGAACCGTTTTAACCGATGCTGAAATGAGAAAGCATCCTCGATCAACCAGGAGAGCATTAGTGGCAATCTCAGAAAGGTTTGAGCATGACCTCGCTCTCCGATTAGTAAATCGCCTGGTTCGGGTGATTTCTGCGCGTTTGGCGTTCCATGAAATCTCGAAAACTCGAACGACCAACATCAATGATATTGAACGACAAGAAAAACATGATTTTACAGCTCTTATCCTACGCACCCTGCAAGATTGTTCGAGGACGACCAGACAGCCTTCTCAAACCTTCCCTTCTTCTTTACACGACCAGCGACGTACTAACTCGCATATGGTGGCTGTGGAATGGCTGCGGAGCCTGTTATTGAAGGAATGGGACGGAAAACCCGAAATGCCCAAGTCCGGCGCTGCTGGCGGTGCTTTACAACTCCTTGCATCAATGTATAAAGAACGCCTTAGACTGGGATTACAGCCTGAAGACTTCCATACATCTTTCCTTTCCGAGCGGTTAGATCCCACGGAAATGCCTGTTGAATGGCTCGGAAGTCTTCCAAATAACCGAACAGTGCATCTTTTATCATATCCCTTCTTATTTCCCCCGTCCGCTTTGGTGATATATTTCCGCGCTATCAACTATTCTAACATGTCGAAGTCATATGAAGCTGCAATGACCACCTCGCGACACGTTACTCAGCCGGCATTCTCGAGTATCATACCGATCGATGACGATGTCAGTCTGCTTGCAAGATTAAAAACATCCATCTCAACTTATCTCGTTCTGGTTGTACGCCGCGATAATGTGCTTACCGACGCTCTCGACCAACTGTGGAGACGAGAAAGACGGGAGCTTATGCGACCCCTTAAAGTTCAAATGGGTATGGATGAAGGAGAAGAAGGTATTGATCACGGCGGCGTCCAGCAAGAATTTTTCCGTGTAGCTCTTGGAGAAGCATTGGACCCCTCATACGGGATGTTTACGATGGATATGCGAACTCGTATATCTTGGTTTCAGCCATGTTCGATGGAACCCCTGTACAAGTTCGAGTTATTAGGGTTATTGGTGTCCCTTGCGGTTTATAACGGCCTTACACTTCCGGTGACCTTCCCCATTGCCTTGTATAAGAAACTGCTGGGTTTGAGAGTTAAAACCCTCGATGATATCCGCGTTGGCTGGCCGGAGCTTGCGAAAGGTTTGGGGGAGCTGTTATCTTGGGACGATGGTGATGTAGGTGACATCTTCATGAGGACCTATGAATTTAGTTTCGAAGCGTTTGGAAACTTCATGACCGTTGATATGGAGAAGGTTGATCGCAATGAACCATGGCCTGCCCCTGAGCGGCCAGCTTGGGAGAGGAAAAGGCCTGGTTCATATAGCCGACAATTATCAGGAAAATCAAGCCATCCTAGGCAGTTTGGTGATAACGTATCGATGCTCCATGAACCTGCAGATGAAGTTTCGAGGTATAAGAAAGATGGAGTGCTTTCAGGAATACTGAAAGGTGCTGCATCAAGAACCTACAAAGTTACACCGCCTTCGCCTCCACAGGAAGCCGCTTTGGTCACGAACGCGAATCGAGAACGATTTGTCAAAGACTATATTTTCTGGCTGACAGATAAATCCATCCGCTCGCAATATGAAGCGTTCGCTCGCGGTTTCCATACCTGTCTAGATCGAACGGCCTTGTCAATATTTACTCCGGAAGCGTTGAAGACTGTCATTGAAGGGATTCAGGAGATTGACATTAACGAGCTGGAGCACCATACCAGGTACGAAGGTGGCTTCGAGCCTGACCATCGTGTTATCCGTGATTTTTGGACTATCGTCAAGCGGTACCCGCAGACGAGAAAGCGTCAGCTGTTGGAGTTCGTCACGGCTAGTGATAGAGTACCGGTCAACGGCATTTCTAGTATCATGTTCGTAATCCAGAGGAATGGTACTGGAGATAGCGTATGTAACTGACTTACCTTTTATTTTTACTCTGCATTCCCCCCCCCTTTCCCTCTTTTTTTTTTTTTTCTATAAAAAAGAACATATCGTGAGAGAAGCTAACGAATCTTGTAGCGCCTTCCAACTAGCTTAACATGCTTTGGCAGGCTTCTGCTGCCGGAGTATTCCACCCGAACCATCCTCGAGGAGAAACTGGAAAAAGCTCTCGAGAATGCTAGAGGCTTTGGTGTTGCCTAACTTAGGTTGAATACCAGCGGCTCATCCCGATTCCTCCGCAAATTCGATTGCAGTGAACCTCTGCGCTTCCTACCGTACTTGGCATTTGACTTCTATTCAGTGCACTGTATCTCTTCTTTTTGACGTAGACGAGCAGAATACCTACCTTCAAGGTCGTGTGTTATATTAGAGCCATTTTCCTCAACTGTTATGTTTACAGCTGTCTTTTTCGTGTTTCTAAGGTAGGATTATCTAGAGAAGGAATAGGGGTAGGGAGGATAATGGGTTTGGTAGACGCGGCTGGGCGTTGAGCGTATGTTGCGCCTTTGCAAAAAAAAAAAAAAAAAAAATCAGTGTATGGGATTTCATTGTTCACATCGCCGCTGTTGTTACCCTTCTGGACTTGCAAAGGAGAACTTATACAACAATCCCGGGATCTGCATGTTTATTCCATTGGAAAAGCGGAGTTTGCTATTGCTCAATTTGGGTGTAGATATACTGCATGGTTCCCCGAGCGATTGATGACAATAAGACTGGTATTCGGAAAGTGAAAAACATCAGAGAATTGATCCTCTCCTTAGCTAGTCGTGTTTTATATTTTCAATGCCATTGGCTACGAGATATGGAGTACTCGGCACTCCGTACGTTTTCCATGTGGACCCAAGTATGACTAACTTTAATTGATTGCTGTGGCAAGTTATGGATCAAACTTTGAGATAGAATATTACTACAAACCTAAGGTTAATGCTCTTTTGTGACTGTATTTCACTTGTTATATCCTTCGCTATATCCATTATTTTTCCTGACACACTCTCGTTTAGACCTCGGGGAATAGACTAGTCATTAACTGTAGGTAGTACTACTTCTTTGCCTGCTGCCTCCCAGGGCAGCACCCTGCAACATTTTTAATAGCTCGGCTTCAGCGACTGACGTATTCCCCCCTCCAGTTCTTTGAAGCGCGGTTTTGTAAATATAGATTCAATCCTTTCCGGACATGCCACCTATCATTCACTGTGTGCGCCATGCGCAGGTTAGTAACTCCCTCCTTCCATCTCTCATTACTACCCTTCGACTGACCCCCGGATACCAGGGCTATCATAACCTCAGCCAAGCAAACCATATACTCCCCGATCCACTTCTAACCCCACACGGTGAATTGCAATGTAGGGATCTCAGCGCGGAATTTCCTCACCACTCCCAGATCGACCTCGTCGTCGCCTCCCCTCTCCGGCGCACATTATACACTGCACTACTATCATTCGAAGATCAAATCAGGAGCAAGGGATTGAAGATCATTGCGCTGCCGGAAATCCAAGAGACAAGCGATGTACCATGTGATATTGGCAGTGACTTAACTGTGCTGCAGAAGGAGATACAAGACAATGGGCTGCCAGTAGATTTGGAGCTGGTGGGAGAGGATTGGAATTCGAAGGTGAGTTTGGAATTTGGATTATTGTCTGCTGTTGCGGCATTGGCTTGGCTTCTTCCCCAATTATACAAGAAGGGGGATTGTGCGCTGATATGACATGGGGCTTTTCAGCAAGGAAAATGGGCCCCGAGTGCACAGGCGATTGCGGATCGCGCCAGGGAGGCACGACGTTGGTTAAAAGCTCGACCCGAAAAGGAGATTGTGATGGTATCCCATGGGGGATTTCTACATTACTTTACGGAGGATTGGCAGGATAGCACGCTTTATCAAGGTATTTTGCTCCGCCGCTCTTAACTTTTTTATCCTTTATCCAGTTGCCCGGAAATACAAAACCACGGGCAACCTACCCCATCCTCCCCCTCTTATTGCTTCAAGGTGCATCCCAGACAAAAGCGAAAAACCAACAAGCTTACTCAAAACTCTGCACCCTTGCGTGACCAAAAAAAGTTACGAGAAAGAAACCTAGCCCCAATAACTATACTAATATCCGCCCTTCTCCCACCTACCCAGGTACCGGATGGCGCAACACCGAATACCGCACATACACCTTCACCGACTCCGTTGATCAGGACGATCTATACGGCTGTCCTGTAGACGGTGATAACGCCAGCATCATAGAAACACCCGAATCTCGCTCGCGCCGGGGGAGAACCGTTAAGGCGCCCTCCCGGGATCTGCAGAAGCAATTCTTCGTCCAGGCTATGACGGGCTGGGAGAATCAAATTTTGGAGTTTGCTAAACAGGAGGCAGCGAAGAAGGGAGCGGCCACTGTTGATATTGAGAAGGCGGAAGAGGTGGTTGTCAACGCGGAAGGGGGGGAGGATGCGAGGGTTCTTGCTTAGATGATGGATAACCATACATAGATATAATGCTTTTATTTTAGAGGAAATAATCGAGACATGGGAGAGAAGGACGCTCATTCTGTGAAATAATTCCAAGGGATCAGCTAACATCTTGGTTTTGGTCTTCGTCTTAGACTTCTTCTGCTCGTTAACTATGGGAATACCGAAGCTGACCACGGCATCTATGAACGCGATGGGGTACTCAGGTTAAGGCTGGCTGATGAGCTTCGAGCTCTTATGGAGACAAAGGATGGCTAGATTAAATGGAAACACAGCAGCCGATCAACCCTGTTAGTTTTAATATACTGACAAAACACTCATATCTCAGTCAGACTTTTAACATTAATATGAGCAGCCCTTATACATGCCAATCGGAATGAAGCGCTAACAATAACGTCGAAGCAGAAAATTTATTTATTTTTCTCATTTTTTTTTATTACTGATCACCGTTGCCCGTTAGTTACAGACCTAGCTCTCCTGTGTGATTCCAGCCCCTCTTCCTCCAGTGTTGACTGATGGTGATTGAGCTCTTTTGCCCGACATGATTAGCATTGAAAAGTAATATTTCGGCGTTGTAGAGGCGATACCGAGAAAATATATTTAAAAGCTCTTGTTGAACTGAATACTCTTAAAGGTAGAGCGAGTTCTGCAATTTTGTTCCATGATATAATATGTAACTTTCAGGTGAAGATATCTATTTGCCTTGATCGAACCCAGCGGTTCTTGTACAGCAAAGAGAATCCCTGAAAGCTGAAACTCTAGATACACCGAGATACATCGAGCCGCCGGCCACCATCAATTAACCAGTGAGTGCAGGAAGAGAAGAAAAGGAGAAGAAAACAATAAAAATGGCCAAAGAACCAAAGAGATACTTTATATTTCGACGACTCATGCACCCCATTCTGGACACCGCAACAGAAAAGAAAAGGGGGCGTGTTCAACAAAGACAACGTACATTCGGCAACAGAAAGCCAGAACCAACAACCCGACCAGTTTCAATGTCCACTTTTCCTTTAAATGTGATGCCTAGATAGCTGATCTACTCTCTGATTTACCGCGAATTGCCATCCGGAGCATGAGGCGCATGTATTCCTCCAGAGTAGGCCAGGATGGGGAGGAGGAGACAACGTGGCCAAAGGACCTACCAATCACATTCGCTATTGGATTATGCGCTGGTGCATCTTCAAAAACCAGTGGAGGTTAAGTTTTAAACTTGAGATAAAAGCTCTCAATGACGAGAACTCTTTCTCCAGACCCGGCCTCCCAACCTCGTAATTAGTATTAACAGTTCGAAACGCATAAACACTGCACTCGAGGTTGACTTCCTGAAACGCGTAACAATCTTGGCTGCACTCAGTCCGTTCAAAAGCTGCAAGCCAGCCACCGGGTAACATCGACGATATTTGTCCATGATCAAGTCAAGGCCCGGACTCCCATAACGGAAGGGCGTTCTTTGGCGTCCATCTAGGCCTCCGTTACGAGGGTGCCTCAGTCAAACCAGGAAAAGCAGCCGACATAGTGGAACAAGCCATTGAAGACATCATTTCGCTGAGTCAGGGTGTTCAGGAATTGCATATCCAGCACAACATTTCGCAAAATACATTTCGCAAAATGGACACTACTCTAACGGTGGGAACTGTCTCTTTATATTGCATCATCCGTGCTGTATTTGCACGCAAGGTTTGGCTCGACCAGGAATTGGCAAGCGGAGTGGTCTTCTTTGGGATTAGTCAAATGTTAAAATACGGACGCGCTCCGTTCGTTAACCGCAACCCAGAGAGCAGGTATCACATATAAGCTCTCAATGCGCTCACGGGAAAATTCTCAAGTCAGTACCGTGCTGGGCGTTCCGTGCCTAAGATATACTACTTCGACTATGGAACGAACGAATGCTGGCATGATTTGCTACTGAAGCCCAAATACCATTCATGACTTGTATGGGCGTCGCGGTGATATCGCCTGCCAGCGGCTGGACATTATTTATCAGGTATTTTATCCTGCAATTTTAACTTGATATTGTTACCACACTTGTTTGGCGTATTTTGTGAGTGGCTCCGCCAAAGCGAATATGATTGGGATGATATTGCTCAGGCGGTTTGGGGATGTGTGGTCAAACCCTGCGGAAAACTTGTGATAGAGAGTTTCGGTAACAAGAAGTCCTTTATTTGGTTATTTTTGGGGTATTAACTCTAGTCCAAAAGCCTCTTCTCGCTCGACAGACACTGTAACACGATGAGTTTAAATCGAAGCCCTCGCTGCATTTCACACGTTTGAGGAATGCAGCCCTGCAAGAACGGGTCGAGGGCCCCATCGAGCTCCGCAGGAGTTTGTCCATTTCCGAACAATACAGAGGAGCCCACTGTCACTGAGTTTTACCAGGACAGGGAATGCAGGATGTTACGTATGCAAGCAACTGGTGCTGGTGAGCTAAACCCCACAACCTGGACCAACGGGTAATTTGGAAATAATGTGTCCAGTTCAATCTTCGTCTTCATTCGGATACGAATGACATTTGCGTGTACAGTGGGGCAGGTGGACACTGCAAGGATTCCAATTGCTGGGAATGCTGCCTGCATATAAAAGCGACCTATACGCAGTTGCCTGGGCTGTTGTTCGAGCCAGCCAAACATTTTCCAAAGAGGTTTCTTTCCATTTGAATAGCAAAACCGCGCGTCCAGCTACGAATACATTAGCGTAGCGCTATATATAACTCAGCGTCTCCTGGCCCAATTAAAATTCCTGGTTCTGCCTTCCACGTGGAAATAAGCGTACGCTAGGCCACAAATAGTTGCGACTGGGTCTTGGCGCCCAGGTGCTGACATAAGACACTGACGCATGAGCAAGCCGCAGCCTTGTTGCGGATATCAGAATATTCGATAACTTATAATACCGAGCTGTAGTTCGCGCTACGTATGCAGTTTTTGGCCTACCTCTTAGGTTTCTGAATAGCACGGATACCCAGGTACTTGTATCATTTGCCTTTCACCTCCAGGCCATGGTTCAGCGTAAACCTTTTTATTCGTGAGTCCGAAAAGCCAAATTCTCCATCGAACCGTACTTCTTGTCCCTGACCGTACCTGGTGCCTGGCTCCATGCCGATTGCAAAATGCTGGATGAAAACCTACCAAGTACGATTTTCAACTATACTATATGATTGTATTTGGATAATATTGAAGGAGCTAATAAGCCCTACAGCCTTTTTTGTGAAGCCCTCGAGCGATAAACCGAAAATCAACTCTTCCTTCTTTTTTGTACAACATGGTGCTGAACCTACACCTACCTACACCCTCCGACACCTTGATCCCTCACTACCGGGATCCAAAAACCGCTATGCTGTGGGCATCTATGATTCCTTCTCGCCCGATGCCCTCTATGCGGAGGTCCTTCTGATCCCAAAATGGACACAACCGTCATTGTCGCAAGAAGCCATTCGGCAGAACGGTGGAGTGCCACCTCCCCCAGAACCGATACTCCCAAATGAGTTCATTATACAGTTATACAACCCAGACCAACAAGTCCTTGTTCGGCACAGACCCAAGACATGGAACTCTGCTTCCTCATGGGAGTTTGAAATGCCACAGCAGACGTTCAGGCAACCTTCAATATCTAAGCTCGATCGGACAATGAGTGATCCTGCGGCATCAGATATTACTCCAAAAATAAAATTTATCTGGCGCAAGGACGGGAAGCTCTCAAAAGATCTTGGTTGCTATATGTCTGGGAAAAAACTGGACGATAAGAAGAGCAAAGAGCCCGATATTACGGTTGCCATCCTACGTGGATTTAAGGAGGTGACTTTATACGAGCCAAATCTATATCGTGTAGAAATTGAAGATTTCAAGGGGCTGGAGGTAGTCCTCCTACTAGGTGCGATAGTTATTCGGGATGTATATTTTGGCCAAATGAGCGAAACCTTCCACATTTCCGATCCACCAAATCCCGTTGGCCCGTTAAACGCGGTCACAACCATACCAGGCTCAAAGGCTGGCGCTCAAGAAATGAACATGTTCGCAATTCAGCCACAACCACCTGTCAAAGCCCAGAGACCCCAAATATCCATACCCCAACGGGAAACCCGTCCACCCCCAGTTGACCCTCGCACGCAATGGGAAATGGATGCAGAAACTGCTAGACTAAAGAAACAAGCTGAGGCTGAAGCTAAGGAACGTCGTCGCCGTGAGAAAGAGGCAGAGAAAGAGACCAAAAGATTGCTAGAAGCGGAGCAACGGGAAGCTAGAAAAAGGCAGGCTGCCATAGACCAAGAAACAGAACGCCTGAAGAAAATATATGGCCAAGAGGAAACACAGTATCGAAAACAGCACGCACAGAGCCTTGTGGTTCCCAGACCAAATCTACCTCCACGACCTACACCCAGCAATCATAACCCGAACGCACACCACCGTTATTCATCTTATATCTCTGCTCCATCCCACAATTTCGCACCAACTCAGTTCGGGACTCAACGACCCCTCTCCACGACTCTGAATCACCAATCATCCAATCCCCAGTTAAAGGAAAAACGAAGTATATTTGGACTTTTTAAGAAGGACGATGGTCGTAATAACACGCTAACTAGGAAAAAGAGTTCTATGTTTTAAAACGATTTGTTATTGCTATTTTACCTTTGTTTCCTTATTCGGAGTTCGTTCTAATTGCTTCGGCTACATCTATTTTCTTGTGAGGGAAACGTGTCCGCTTAGCGCCTCTATTACCTCCGTTTAATTCAATTCTCCCACTTTAATGATATCCCAGAAATCTTAAACCCCCCCTTTTTCTTACTGTGCGTACATCTCACTGATTAACCGCCCTCTTGTCATGAAAGTCACTTGTCCAAACTTTGGGCCCTTTTAGCCTATGATTTCTTTCTTTCCCCCTTCTCATGTCTGTTACAAAGTTTGTATAGCTTCACATCGCTTAGCGTGCTCGTCATTGTTTGAATGATTTTAACGAGTGGTTTTCTTTCGGTCGAACACCATACATGCTCCTATTCATAACGCCTCCTCCCGCCTTTTTCCCAATGCTATGATTTACTTAACATGAAAGGCTCTGATGTCGAACTTAATCAAGGTAGGATCAACAATCAGCTCCGACAGATGACGCAATATCTACCCGAATTCATACTTTCCCATGCGGCCCCCAGGGATTTGGGTGAACCCGTTGGCACCCAAAGAAAGGAGTCGCATTGGCAGTTGCAGAAAATGTTCGTGAGACAAAGGAAATGTTCGAAAGAGGCAAGGAACAGAACATCTCTCTCGTATTCGAGATTCGAGGACTCCTGATATTTAAAATGTCCGCGAGTTCCAAATTTTGAATCATTTTTCCGCTCTGCAAATCTTGTGCTGTCCAACTTTTGGCGGCCCGGCTTAACTTTGTCCACACTCAACGGCTGAACTGTTGATTCATAACATCAACTATTAAATTTTCCATTTAATGCTTCAAGGAGCTAGCATTCCGTTCTAATCAGACCCGGCAGAGTTTGCAATTAAATTGGGGCTAGATACAAAACCAACCACAAATCAAGTACCTGCCGCAGATTGTGCGAAATTGCACAGACCCCAGAAGTTGCTACATAAACTCATGATTCTCACGATGAGGGTGCAACTAACGATCAAGCTAACCCGGAGAAGTGCTATTTCTAATGATTACTCCGTACAGAGGGTTCTTCCCATCCCACCCCATCTATCTTCGCTGTCTTTGTGCAGCATACATGCTGCTTCGCAAAGACTGCCTTGACACCGAATCGCCTAGGCAGGAGGACTCGAGAGAGGGAAAAATCATTAACCACACCTCTACTAGTTGGCCCAAAAAGTCATATAATGGGCCAGCTCAATTCTCAGGACTCATGGTCGGCATAGAAAGAGGGGTCATCCTTTGAAGAAGTGTTCACGGCAAGCCCTAGTTGGCTGAAATCTCGGTCTATCAGATAAAGGAACCATGGGAGCAGCTACGTGACACCTACTTTTTTCGCTAACCCCGTGTGATGTGATGTGATAGATAATAGATTAGCTGAATCTCCTCAAGAAACGGCGCAGCGCGAAATTGACTCATGCGGATGGAGAACTTGCCGGAGACTTAGAAGATATTCGGTGAGGAAGCCGAGATTTAGGAACAATTTCTCGGTCCCCGCAGTATTCTCGAGATGTAATTACTCCGTGCTTCGTAGTAACTTACGGAGTAGTTAGTGGCTGGTCAAAACTATATTTTACCAATTTTTGGGGTTCTGCAATCTAGCACATAGTTACTGGTATCAACGACACTTTTGATCCAATAGTTAGGATTAGCGAGCACCCATCAATCGCTGGTGTTGAGATACATCGCAGATCACTGCACCCAACGGACTAGGTGCCCTCGTGGTCGCATCAAGTAAGTTCAGAGAAAACGTTCGCCATGTGCGCAATTTTCGTCCACACAACTTAGCTCTTTGCTCTGCACACTTTTAACGAACGCACTAAACAGATTGCACGGGTTATTGGCCCGCTCCGGGCCGCTGGCGACTCTGGCTAAGATAGAAGCTGCTCAACTTCCTCGAGTCCGTATCCCCGCACACACCACAACAACGACCCGGGATGGCTGTGGGAAGGGACAATTGGCATGGAAATGAGGGCGCTTTCCTTGACAAAAGAAACACCGGACCTCGAACCCTTGATAGCGTCTTCCTGGAGTTCAAATGACATAAAATGGATGGAAATTCTCAACTTCCAAGAATGCTGTCTACCTTTTGCTGGTGGGAGAACTCAGTCACCATTTTAATTGCATTTTTCCGTTGCAGTTTAATCCACCATGACTACTATCCGCTTCTTCGGATTATTGATTCTCTTCTGTTTCCTGACGGTTACTATCGCAAAGCACGTTCCCCTAGTTGATTACGATGTCATAATCGTTGGAGGTGGCCCGGCTGGTCTCAGTGCACTGAGCGGCTTATCCCGAGTCCGAAGAACGGCATTATTGATCGACTCTGCGCAATATCGCAACGCGATGACAAGAAATATGCATGATGTCATTGGCAACGATGGTACGTATATGTGTCGAATACTAGACCGTTGCTCTTCTTGCTCTCAGCGTCCGGATTTCGTGGTTTCGTTCGGTTGTATTGACACTTTCGTAGGCGTCATTCCCTCAATCTTCCGTCACGAAGCCCGTCAACAAATTAGAAGATATATAACGGCAGAAATGAAAAATGGGACAGTTTTACAGATTACCCCAGTGGATGATGTCCCTGATCAACTACCACATTTTGTCGTAACCATCAACATGGGGAGCAAAGTGTCTCCATCTCTTGTCACTAAAAAGGCACGAAAAGTAGTCCTCGCCACAGGAATTGAAGACTTACTCCCAAGTACCCCCGGCATCCAGGAAGCCTGGAGTCGGGGGATTTACTGGTGCCCCTGGTGTGATGGGTTTGAACACCGTGATCAGCCCCTTGGTATATTAGGGAACGTGACGAAGATTCGATCTAGCATAATGGAAATCGCCACGATGAATCATGACATTATGGCTTTCACGAACGGCACCCAGCTTCCAGAAAGTGAGACGAAAGAACTCCAGACCCATTACAAAGTCAAGTACAACTCCGTTGCCATCAAAAATATCACTCATGTTCAGGACGGTGGTATTCATTTCAATGCTCGGAATCGCTCCGAGTTCGATATTTTCTCGGTCCACTTTGAAGGGGGGGCTAAACCCGTGAATCGATCCGCATTCTTGACGAATTTTGAGTCCAAACAACGATCCGATCTACCATACAAGCTAGGCTTGAAAATGGTTGACGGAAAGATCGAAAATAATTTCCGCGGGATGACAACGAGCATGCCTGGACTTTTTGCCGTTGGAGATTGCAACAATGACGACAGCACTAATGTTCCGCATGCTATGTTTAGCGGAAAGCGAGCTGCCGTTTATATACATAGTAAATCTACTCTCCCCCCCTTTCTCTGTTTTCTCAATGTTCTGGAGGCCCTTTATTAGTGGCTTACATTTACTCGGTATCATTAGTTGCCTTGGAAAATGAAAATGCGACAGCCATGAATGATGCAACCGGAAAGCGGGCCCAACCCTTGACCATCCGGGAACTAGAGGAGCGGGCTGAGAGAGAAATTGGAAACGAGTTTGAAGCTTTGTGGCGGATTAGAAGTGTATATTGACAGGGTTGATATTTATATTGGCTGCCCTTAGTTCTTTTGGAGAAGGACGCGCGCTAAGGAAAACGAGTATTCCGACCGACTTCGCGATGTGGAATCTGGTAATTAAAAAATATGATATCAAGGATTTTAGTTTTACACGCCTAGCGTAATAAGATTGATTTAGGTTTCCTTCTCAGCGGTATCTTTGAATAGCAATTGTCATCACAGATTAACAATGGGAATTGCTTCTGTGAAACCATTAGCTTAGATCATTCAAGCCTTGCAGGATTCTTTAGGGAAATTTATCCCCTCACCTGTTGGGAACATATAGGCGTGCTCTAAGTTACCATGCATGGATCTAGAAACGACTTTTCTCAACTGTGCCTTATCTAGCCTTAAGCCAGCTTTTCGCATGGACTCGGGAATGGATATATAAGTATTCTGTGGGGTGGTGCCTCAGAATTAAACAATGATATTTAGATGGGCTGCTAGAATTTGACTGCAGGGAAATGCTCCTCTTGGATTAAATTCGGCAAAGATTCAGTGTAAAAATCATCGAAGACATAACTAGCACCATCAACATCATGATACCAAAAAAAATATCCACCTGATAGTACCATCGTACATTTCATTCGTCTTTTTAATTCTAGAATATCTGGAAAGGGGCATCAGGTCCCCCGGGCAAAGATGTGTCAATTGTATGGGCGGCCAATCACTGAACAGATTTGTTGCATGTTCCCATTGCATTTCGAGCATGACAAAAGAGGGAACCATAGTGTATGGACTGCACGCACAGAAGTATTGTCAGCCTTGTATACTCCAGGAGCAGGTCGAGTATTACCCTGGAATAATATCCAGGTTGCCAAATGTATCTGGCTCAAGGAGTGGTGGTTGTTGGGTGATCGCACGATTCTCAGGGGCGAGCTTTTTCTATCTTATAAGGCCATACTTCAATGAGCGAATGAGTCAAATGCATCATATCGCGTCCGAGATGTAATCTCATATATTTTGCTTTCGGCTCCTCGCCCCTGAAAGGGAACCAGTCCAAAAGGGAAATCATTTTATCATGATTAACAGGCCGAGAGGCCCTCTTTAGAGCCCGTGTAGCTCCCCGATGTAGTTCGGCCTGCTCATGTTGCTCGTGGCTTACACGTTTTGAACTTGGTCAACCTGAGCTGATCCGTAGTATGGACAAGCTCCATCCCACTGCAACGTCCTATTAAGTCTTTGCTGACTTAGGGAAACGCGGTAGTCAAACCCCATTTGCTAAAGGTGACCACGGCATGCTTGTTTGGCAACGGCATTGGATTTACAGTAATCGTGGCTTGGAGAGAGTCGTTCCAATATTTCAATCAAGCTAGATATACTGTTAGTTAATTAACGTGAAATGCATAACTAGAGCGGTTTTATCGCATCCCGCTACAATGGCCAGGTCACTGAGGGAAATAAACAATAAACTCAATTTGGAAAATGACATACGAATACCAGAGAGGCAAGTGTGAAGCAATCAATTTTCCACGCGAGCGCCCTCATTGTTCCTTAAAAAGCCCACCTTCTTGTTACATGGATGCCCTGCTTGATATCCGGAATAATGATTTGAGTAAGGATCATATAACATTGGGCTTTTTACCACTGAGCTAAAAGGAGAATTCCCAATTGTCAGGGATTGTTCAACAATTTTTTAGGGTCTTGGACTCTAACAGATCAGGAGGATGGCGCCAATTTACGAATATTAAGCTTTGCGTCACCTAACGGGTTTATTCTTTAGTAACTGTAGAAGGCGCCAGCAGACTCACTGATGCGCATATTGCGTCAACTCATCTACCCCTCCTCTGAGCATTTCATATTTTGAATAGTACCCAGCAGCCATTCATTCCATTGGTTTAGCGGGCGGCTACATAGAACGAGCAATATGGACTCTGCATTTGCTGTCCTTACACGCCCAGCGTTGTAAGCGATGCAAACATTCAGTCTTAGCTTGAAAGATATAAGGATCCGAGTATCACGTATTGCGCTCCCTCCTGGAGGTTTTCAGGTTCCCTCTCCAAGTGTCATTTTCTCGAGCTTTCGTCTCGAGGGGAGAGTGCCCTTGTTGGCAGGAGAAAAGCATGGTTGTCCCAGGTTTAAAGTCTCCAACCTTCCAAAGAGCTCTCCAGAAATCGAAAATTCTCAGCGAGATTGTTGAGACCAGATAAATGTTTCCAGGCCTCATAATAGCTAATAACTAGGCAGTCGCAAACCTGAAGGCCCAAGGAAATAAATAAATAATCCCCAAAAGTGGTACCTGGTGACGGAAATTGGGTCAGCCATCAGTGACCAAAAAGAAAATGTGCGCGAGGAGAACAAGGTATAAGGGTTTTGTAGAAAACTTGCGAGGATGAATATATATATATTATATATGCCCCCTCATCGGTTTGTATCCTTGATTAGCTTTGCGGTGCAGCCCGCGAGAGATATCAGTGCTGATGCTCTCACGTGCTCATGTCCCTCTCTAGTCCATTCAACCTAGAAACGGGTGCTTCTTTTCTCAAGGTGGTTTTTTGAAATAGGTCAAGTATTATCTCTCCGGCTCGTACTCCGTAAGTACATACATACATGGGCTGCACAGGTATCTAACTCTGATGAGAGTGCGGAAATTGAGTACATATGTGATTGCCAATGGCTTGGAAATATGTCAGAACCTCCCCAGACACGGGTATAATTAGCTACACTTAGTCAGGGGCAACTAAGATGCGCACGGTCTGACTTGGAAATTATTCACCCAAATGCTAATCACTTTTTTCTGACAGACCGTTTTTCGGAAGACGAGGTCAGCAACTTCTCCTCGGTTTCACAGGATGCTATTTTCGGCGAAGGAACCATCCCATGGCTGCCGATCAGGAGCTGTAAGGGTCCGCTATGAGAACGGCTGCTGTTCCCCGAAAAGCTGACGCATGGAAAAAGGCAACTATTAAACGGCCCTAGGGTGACTATTTAGCGGAGGCTGACGCTGTTTCCGACCACTGTGACGGGCTAGTTAAGGGATACCTCTTTGTTACGACGAGGATCTTCTCAGACGTTGTATTAGTCCGCGCCGCTGCCAATGCCATGAGCTTCCAGGGCTGCCATGGATGATCGGTTCCTGACTACTACTGAGGCTGAAGTCAGAAGAAAAGAAAAGACGCTGATCTCACGAGAATATCTCAACCAATCAGTAAACTGTTCAGTAAACAAGGAGATGGGCGAGTCAGTTTTGTTAAACTGCGTTGATCAATGATCTGGATGTCTCCGAGGATGAAGAATCTAGGTCTCGCTTTCGAGGCCGCAGCATTCCCCTGCTCCAGTGTTAACCCCCTCATTGATAAGGCGCTGACAAGCCCTGCACAATAAGATACTCTGTCTCTGCTACCATTTCGCGCCCGGGGCACAGGGCGACATTTTTGTTCTACTACGTTTGACAGCATGGATGAATTTGCGTATCGATAATTGCAAGCAGCACCACAAAAATTTCCCTTCGACTTAGCACAGCCTAAATTGGAGCAGGATGAAATATAAATACCTTGGTGATACCCGGCAACCTTTTGCAGCAGTGAAGCGGGCTCCTGGCAACGCAGCACCGCTGTCTTCGTCGTCGGGGCGAAAACCGCAAGGATGGCTCTGGCCAGCGTTGCCATTCCGGAAGATGCGCAAAGTCTATCATTCCAGAAGAGTTTCAGATGAGACAGAGCTGATACACAGTGAAAGGTAGGGCCGCCATAGCTGATGAAAGCACAATTTCACATTAAAATACATAGAAAGGCTGATCGAATTGGTATTTTATGAAGAACCGATGCTTCACGGGAGTCCAGCACCGCCCGACTCAACCCCATATATTCTGAGGTGAAAACCGCTTATGATGGCCCACAAAACCCCAATGAGCCAGAAGTAACTACAACTAAGACCCAGAATCAACGAACATGGATCAGGGGAGCCATTTTATGTGCTTACATTGCGTCCTTTGTTCTTCTCTTCAATGTCATAGTCACCCTCATTGCGGTTATAAGGGCGTATGGGAGATACGGGAGCTTAAAATTCATATACGCACCAATATATGAGGGCAAATGCTCGGTTTCGAGCAACTGGAATACTGCCCTACACTTTCTGATCAACTGTATAGGTGCAGCGACTCTTGCGACTAGTAGCTACTGCATGCAATGCCTAGGTTCACCATCCCGAGCGGATACTGATCGTGCACACAATCAAGGGAAATGGCTCGAGATCGGAACCGCCAGCATCAGCAATTTTCGCTTTGTTGGATACAAAAGATTGAGCCTCTGGCTAGTATTGCTTCTTACTTCATTACCAATTCACACCATGTTAGTGACTCCAATACCCAATGGCATTAGTTATCTATTCTTACTAGTATATCCAGATATAACTCTGTCGTATTCACATCTACTGCCATCCATCAATACAAAGTTTTGATAGCCCCCAACGTAGGGGATGTCAGCCTTGCAGCCAGCGAATGTGTTAGGTCTGCCCTAAGCCTGACTGAACCCGATTTCCTTCAATCCATGCCTCAAGACTCTCTTGAGCGTCTTTCCCCAAAGGAGTGCATTGACACTTTCGCTGTTAATTACCTTCCAGGCCGCGGCACTCTTATGCTCCTGACTAACGAACTGGACCACGATAACATCACCGTATGGGATGCTGGCACTGGAAGTGGTCCGAGAACCTCTATGAAAAAAGGAAGGAAGGACTATGACTGGTTGTGTCGGGGCGAGCAGACGTTGGATGAGTGTAACGGGAATCAGATTGATCCTGAAAACTGGAAGGTTACAGCCTCGTCTTTGGAAGATAAAACTTTGAATATTACAGCACCCAGTTCTCAAGGAACATTAAATTTCAATAACGACACATTTGCGAAGGTTTCACCATGCTCCGGTGAACGACCGACGGCACCCGAATCATTCTGTCGAGATATGGAAACGTTTTATCGATATATTTCGGACCATCAAGATATTGACGATGTGCTCCATTTCCTTCGTGAGGCCGAGAATTGGGCTAACAGTTCGTGGGCCGATGCAATTACCGTCCAGGAAATATCCAAATGCGCATATCCAGGTGAGAATGGACATGGCAAAAAGGAGACCTTTAAAATAGAAGGCTGCCTCAGTGAGATATTACCTGAAAGTTGTCAGCTCATGTTCAGTTTTCCAATTGCTATCACTGTCCTTGTCCTCAATTTTCTTAACATCGCCTGCATATTTATGGCAGCCCGTGATACTAGGGTCGATGTGCTGTTGACTATAGGAGACGCGATATCGTCGTTCCTCAGTAGGCCTGACCCAAATAGCCGAGGCCGGTGTCTTTCGTCAAAATCAAACGTCTATACTCGGGCTTTTATTTCATCTTCAGAAACTCGCTATTCTCAAGTTAATATTCCACAACGTCTACCTAGATTCAAAAGATGGTTTAATGCGGTAAATTCGTTCCATTGGTACATAACCGTTGCGCTGTACGTAATGTCCCGCATCAAATTCGATGGCTTTCATTTGCATTAACAAGCCGAATTTAATAGGTACTTTGCCAGTCTCGCCGGTTCCATCTACTTGCATCGCATCGCATTTAGCTCCCTCAAGTCTGAATACGAGGGAGGAAGCCTCCCTGGCCTTTCGACCTACTCCAGTCAACCCACCTCCGTCACCTCCGTCAGTTCTGTGAAATCGAGCACCTCGAGAGATAGCATGTCATTGATGCTTCTTGCAAACACTCCTCAGCTTGTAGTCTCAATTTCATATTTCCTCTACAACAAGGTTGTGACGTCCATGCTCCTCGCTGCCGAATACAACAACTACGCCCTACATCGCAGGTATCTCCGTGTCACCAAGCCACAAGGAAAGCAACGGTCAGAACTGTATATTAGCCTTCCGTTCAAATATGGCCTGCCATTGATTGGATTATTTGCGGTCCTGCACTGGTTGACATCGCAAAGTTTGTTTTTTGTGCAGGAAATCCCTTTCTTTGCCAACGGGAGGTTGGCCGACAATTTCATCGTGAGCTCTTTGGGCTTCTCCTCAATTCCGATGATAATTGCTGTAGCTTTTGGAAGTCTTATGCTCATTGCAATATTTGGTTTGAGCTTGAAACGTTTTGACTCCAGGATGCCTCTCGCCGCAAACTGTAGTGCAGGGATTAGTGCTGCCTGCCATCCGCCAGAGAACGATAAGGATGCAGCATTCGAGCCTGTTATGTGGGGCGAGGTAGTAATGAACACATCACAGGAGCTTGAAAGACTGAGCACAGGAGGTGGTGATGACGAAACTCGTTCCACCCTGAGCAGGTCCAGTACAGCGACGATTGACCGTGGATCTAAGCCGGCTTCGGTTCGGGTATCAAATGCGATTGCAGTGTTATCTTCGGAGTCTACAGGTGTTGCACATTGCAGTTTTACTTCTCATGAAGTCGTGACACCCTCTCCTCGTCAACTGTATTCTTGAAATGCATGATTTTACTTTGTATTGGATTTTTCTTTTGTATGGCAAACTTTTTCCTTTACTTTGAATTTTTTGGGAAATGTAATATAGTTTAATTATTGGAGTACGGGTTGGCTCCAGTTAGCACAAGATAACGAATGAATTAATAGTAGAAATGCCTCTTAACCATAAGCTACAAAAAAGTTCACCCTTTTTCCCTATTTCTACGCTTCAGCCCAACTCCAAAAGGGACCAAAAATCACATCTGGCGATCTGCAAATGTTGGGTCGGTTTCGTTATCTTTCCCAGTCACTGATGAGAGGGTAGACTGCGTCCCAGAATGACCGTCGTTTGAAACTTGACAAGCACAAGGGGTCGGAGATAATGCCCGATAGCAACGAACCTCGCTCACTCACTTTCCCCATTCTCTCGCGACAGAATATCATAGAAATATCTTCCGGCCTGCTCCTCAACACTGGGAAATTCATCCATGAATCCCTCAGCTCCTTTGCTGCTTTTCTCAGGCCTTTCTAATCCACCACCTTCAGGGCTTTGAGGGCCAGTTGAAGAAGACAAGGGAATGGTTACAGCCTTTACCCTTTCTTCCGCGTACCCTTTCTCCCTGCCCCAGAAACATGCATTACGCATCAGGGAAACCATCTCTGCCCCCTGCCGTGCCAGGATTGTCTCCCCATCAGCTTCTAGCGTGCGCTTACGGGGAGTTCTGGGACGGCGAGGACGAGTGGTTGACAATACAGGTTTAGTGCCAGTTTCTTCTGTGGAGGAATCGTTTCCAAATTCAATACGCCCTTCGGTGTCAACCGACATGTCGTCAGCCCTGGAGTCCGAAGCACTGCCATCTTCACCCCAAGTTTCATACGCAGTGGTCAAAGTTTCCAGGTTCATGTTCGTCTCTGATGTCAGCTCTGATGCTGACTCCTGCTCTAGCTCAAAAGTAAAGTTACTATGCAAGAATATTCGCACATGGGGTAAATTAGGTTTGCCGGCCCAAAGTCCTAGAGATTTGGCACCGGGTCTGTCATTGTATTCGAGGCCGTAAGGTGGCCACCGAGATAAGGCTTTTCTGCGACGGACGGGCTTCTCAGGGTCAGTGGAATCAGAATCCATATCCAGGGGTGGAGGGGGTATCAGATCTAGATCCAAATCTTGGAAGTATCGATTGAAGTCTGGGCCGCTGATTATGTCTTTCGGGGGTATTTTGACCACGGGAATGGGGTAGTCAGGACCGGTATGATAGGCAGGGAAAAACTTAGGCGTATCTTTTCCAGCGGAGCGGAGAAATAAAGCAGGAGAAGCAAAGGAGTCAAAGTAATTATCTGGATTGCGAAAAAGCGAGCTTCGAGCTTCAAGAAGGGGGACGAGATCTGGTGGCGATGATTTCTTCTTTCGCCCGCGTTTCCTCGCCGTTTGTTCCCCTAGAGGTGTTGTCATTTCTCCATAACCAGTACTACCGCTATGCGTCCTATCGACTCCAATATCTTTCTCGAGAACAGGGTCAGTCTTCGAGCAGTAATCGTCCAAGCTAGTCCAGTCGCACATCGGCTCATGTGCAGCGATGGCAGTAACGGATCGTGGCTCCGTGAGAGCCAGCATTACGGCCAACGAACCACCAATGTGCTTCCCAAATACACATAACCACTTCGGTTTAATATGCTCAAAAATCCAATCAAATCCTGCCAGTGTATCGTGTACAGGGCCCGGGTAGTAATAGCACTTTTGCTGCCCATGTTCCGCCACTGTCCCAAGTCGATAGTTCAATGTCACGACAGTGGATAATGTGGTCGACGATAGTGCATGCTGAGGTGATGGAAACGTATCGAAATGCGTGAGCTTCTTAGTTGCATCTTTCAAACAGGTCGCTTCGTCCGACCTGCCGTTTGGAAATAGAGGTCCTGGAGGCAGATAGAGGATAACCTTCCCTCGTTCGACGGCATTCTGCGTTATCGGTTGTAGAACACTGGGACATTAGTTAATTAATAAAGAAGAACGAGATGACGCATTACGAAAGAAAAAGAAGAAAATAAATAGGGACGATGAACTGTACTTTAAGAATATATTTCCAGAGCTTCCAACTGGGATTCGGACAGTGGTTTCGCGGAAGTCAACTGGTGAAGCTGATCGCGAAAGGAAGCTCGAAGAGGAAAAATTTCGATAGGAGCGGCGACATATAGTAAAGTATAAGCCATGCTTAAAACATATTGAAACTAATAGCACTGTAGCAGACGCGAATTGAGGGTGCATAGCCCCGAGAGATAAAAATCTATGGCATGCAGCAAATCGTTGTTTGGTTTGGACCAACACTGGATGATGACATCGTAACAAACTTCGGTTTGTGCCCTAACCCTAATTAGGGGTAAATATTTCCTCTTAACTACAGGGCTTTTCGCAACCCAATGCTCTGGCACAACTCACTCTTAGAGCACAGCAAAAAGAATATTCAATTGAGTGAACAATGTAGCACAAAATGTAAATTCGGTCACGAAATCTTCCTAATACACTGTCTACTTATCACTAAGTTACATGGCAAATTTGCGCTTCCCGGAATTTGGAAGTGTAAAAATGACAATAGGTTAAAATGTTAATTTCACCGAATAATTGCGCCGCCATATCAATTATTCCACGGCAGGATCATCACAGTCACGCTGCACTTCAAAATCCTCCTTCCCTAATTTCGGCTTCACGATTTTAACAGTTAGGTCGCTGTCCTTGGAGTAAACTCGAAGCCCCACCACGCAAACCGCATTCCACGGAGGATCCACGCTATACTCCCCGTCGTCTTCCTGATCGCCGTCCTCACTGTCGCTGCTAGATTCTTCAACTGGTGACATATCAATTTCAGAATCAAATTCGAAATCGGATCCCGAATCGGTGTCGCTGTCTATTTCCACGGCTGTCATGGTTTCAAGGAGTGGTTCGGTCTTTTCATGTTGCGTTCCGGGGTGCCCATCTTTCTTCTCCTCATTTTCCGTTGCTTTCGTGAGCTGAGAGGCAGCGATAGCCATACCCATTTCGCTCTCCTCCTTGTCTTTTCCATTCTCCGAGTGACTATAAACTTCGATGGTTTCTCCATCATTTGCCTTCAGGTCTTCATCCTTCTTTGTTTCGTGCTTGTCATCATCTGCCCGCTGCTCAACATCTTCAACCGTCATCTTATGCTCTTCATCTGCCTTTGCTTCATCTACTTTGGTTTGCACGTCTGGCGGTTCAACGGCCCCATCCTTATGGTCTGTGTCTTTTCCCCTAACTTCCCCTTCTCCTTTTGTATCCTCTGCTCGGGATTCAGGACTTTCACATTCTTTCTCCGGATTGTTAGGTTTGGAAACATTCTTCTTCACCTCCTCATCCTTTGGCCAATCATTTCCATCCGCACGTTTCCATTCACCTTCCACTCCTTCCCCCGTTTCCTCCCTATTCTCTGCCTTCTGTTTTTCATCATTCTTAGCCTGTTCGTTGGCTTCCCTCTTCTCCTTTACCCGCTCGGCCTTTTTTGCCTTCCTCTTATCTCTTGCGGCAAATTTCTTGTCTCTCACCCATCTCCTTCGTAACTGGGCCTCCGCACGATCTCTCTCTTTCATCCTTAGCGCTGCCTTCTTTTCCCTTTCTCGCCTCGTTCTCTCTGCCTCTTCTTCCTCAGACTCCAATTCCACGCCTTTCGCATGAGCCAAATCGTAAGAGTGCCCGATTTGAACCAGCTTCTCGCGTTGCGTAGTAGCCTTTTCTCTAATGACCTCCTCTGGTGGTGGGCTTTTATACTGTGTAGCCTTCATTCGTACGAGAATGGTGTATGTTCCAGGCTCCAAGGTGATATCGGCACTCACAGAGCGAGTCATATAAATGTTATTTTGGTTACGAATGATATAGTCCTCGTCACCTTCCTTCTCGATACGAAATTGGAGATGGAATTGGTACTGGCCTTCCAGACCCCGGAAATAGCGTTCGTCAAGCTGCTCAGCAACTTGTCTTAGCATTTGAACCTGAGCAATGGCTTGGGCCACGTACCTGGGATAAGACAATTACGACTGGACCTTCCTTCGTTACTTCGATCACGAATCTTGTTTTGTGATACTCATGTGCCCAAGGCACATGGAGACTCACCCACTTCTGCGCCACCATCCAGTCCTCTCCGAAAAGACGGGTTCGATCGAAATGTTCATACTTAAGGAGGAAGTCCTCATATGAAATCCAGAACACCTGTTGTGATTCAGTCAAGATCGCGAAGAGTCACTGACATTTGAAAATATGGATGGTACTGGACATACCCCGTCATTTCCAAATTTATGCTGAAGAAGTTCCATCCACTCAGCGGTCCATTGCTCAGACCCATCACTCCAGGGCCCTGACCATTCCTTGTGACCCCAAGGATTTCTATAGGCCAATTTGGTTACAACACCGATTAAATATGATGGGGTGAACACAAACGTACCTAAGTCGTAGAAGCCTTTGGCCATTAATCTCCTTAGCATCCATGATCGAATACGCGTGGCATTCATGAATGCCTGACCTCTCCTTCGAGCCATAATAGTGTGGATATAGCCAACGGCCATAAAGGCCAGTAGCGCATCCGAAGACGAATTTCTTGTTAACATTCATGAGATCCTCGGTCCAAAATCTTTCTTTATCAAGGATATCACGAGACATAATTTCAGAAGTGACGCCTCCGGTAAGATCTTCAATCGCTTCTCTGGCCGTGGAGTTCAGTAATTGTCATATGGTAGATTGCCTCACATACAATGGAATGAACCATACTTACCCGACAAACCCGCCTTCAATGCTCGAGTAATCGCCGTGGGCTTTTGCGTAGGCCTTTTCCAGCAACGGCAGCCATGTCTCGTTGTCATCACTGCACTGAGCAAAATACAATGCCCTGGAGCCAGTTTGCCAGGTCCGCCGGTAGTTTAGTTCCGTATCCGGGCGACCAATATCATCCCAAACCTCCCTTTCCCATGCCGCGTCCTCATAATCCGGCGCCCGAAGGTAGAGCTTATCGTCAATGATTGTGTGTCGCCACTCACCATCTAGTAAAACTGTTAAAATCACCGATACGTACGGCAAATACAAAACCTGTGCCCTGGCACAGCCAAAAGGGAAACTTGCCTCTGTAAAATACAAACCCGTAGACACCAACCTGCTCATTTCGCGCAACACAAACTTTATCAATTAAGCCTGGCATATTTCCCAGAGTGCATAACGCAGCCATGAGCCAGCAGTCGCCATCGTTCCCCTGCCGAACATCGCTAGCAGTAGCATTATTTACGTAGAATTCCGGTTTCTCGAATATGTCCTAAACCACGCGTAAGTAAAATTCACTCTAATTTAAGAAAAAACAAATAAAAATAGAAAGGGGAAGAAGAGCTGGAAAACGGTTAGAAATCCTTACAGTAACCCTTTTCACCCCTTTCGGCCTCATCGCCTCATTCACACGCTCAAGTCCGTCAAGACAGTTCCGCCGCCCAGACTTGAGATCCGCCTCGATGTCGAAATGGGGGTCCGTATACTTCTGATTAATTCGCAAACATTGCTTCACAATACGGTTCACCGCATGTTCGCATTCCTGCTTGGCGCGATTGTATGAATCAAGCGCGGCTCCGCCGTGGGCTATATTCGAAACAGGCTGTGGGGTAGTCTTGCCTGGGCGCTGTGGTAGAGCCTTCAACACTCTTCCCGGAAATTTTGAATTAAAGGACTTCCAGAATGTGTCAACTAATTTCTGAGGATGTCCATTATCCTTCCGAGTCCTTGGGATCGGGATAGTAACAGCCGTAGATTCAGTTTCGGCCCGCTGATCATCTCTTTCCATAACGGGTTGGTGGGCAACGAAGTGCAACTCTCTTGGGGAACAAGCGATGCAATGCCTAACTCAGGAGTTCTTCCCAGACGTGCAGACTCTTGGAACAAAGTATCAGAGTGGTGCGTTCACAAATAACTCTATGCCGGACGACGGTAGGCTTTTGTACCTTCGCATGCAACAGCTGGCTGCTTCAGAAAAAGCCATTCATCACCCATGTCCCTGGCAGTTATCCTCTGAGTGCCTGATTCTCAGCCTCCATGTGGACCCCTGCAGGCGGTAGACGGACCGCCCCAGCATCGTAAATGCGCACTTTGACGCTTTCGCTCCTGGTCGCATTTGCTGCCTGGGTAACGTGGTCGAGGTGGACAATAAGCTTCAGTCACTGAATTTCATTGGTCCTGGCGCGATTGCAACTGTTCTAAAAGTGCGAACGGCTGAAACGCTCTCTTCTTTAACTGGTGTCTGCTCTTGCTAGTGCCTTCTAACGTTGAGAAGCTCGTGTTGGCACCTCTGTGCTGGTGTGTACTCCTAGTCATAGCTCATAATCAAAGTCTTCCCAGCGAGACCAAGCCAAGCGAGTTCTTCTGGATTGATACTTAGTCTCTGTACTCCGTAATTAGCCTCAGTATTTTTATTTCAGTGTGTTTTATTTTATTTAATTATTTATTTTGTTTTATCGGCAGCTTCATAGATGAGTAACCAGGGCACCCTGGCAGGGATAGAACCAGGAGTGCCGGATCGTGCGCACATGCCCCTCGTACTCTTTAGCCGCTAGCTTTCCCATGGGAAGACTCTTGGGTATTCCGGTCCGCTCGAAGCGATCGCTGGAGGCAAAGCTCTCCCCAGCAGAACCAGCTTGGCCCGGTGAGGAGTTGAATAATGAAAGGAAGTAGTACTCCGTAAGAGGCTTGCAGTTCTCCCAGAGTTGCTCATTCGTAAGACCCTGGATTGCTAAAAGTGTACTCCGTAATCTTATTCAATAGGTCCAAGAAGTATCATCGAATTCATTCGATCATCCAATGGATCTAGAGTAGAAATCAAGAAATGGGCAAATTTGCGATTCTTTGAACCCTAGCGAAGGAGAGGTAGGCAAAACTTGCAGGATGAAGTCAGAGAGATACGGGAAATGAGAGAGCCCGGAGGTAGAAGAAGTAAGAAAGGTACGGAGTACGGAGTACTTACCAAACTATTCTAGCATAGAGTGATCATTCTAAATCTGTAAAAAAGAAGAAAGAGAAAGAAAAATTTCATGATATCTCCAATCCTTGGCTTCTCTGATATCACAGCTCACAAAACTACCACTCATTTTAGTGCTTCAATTATCTATCTTGAACGTAGGAATGCAAGATAATGCTCTGCTCTCATTTGAAATGTTTTACATTCTTTACATCAATGTTAATTTCCTTACAAACTCAATCATTATGTTGCTACAAATCACAAAGTCTTCAAACTAAGCGAAAGAAACTGGATATTGGTCAGAATAACAACTTGTGGTAGAACCAACAAGATTATCCCAGGTATGGGGAGGATCCTCGTTCTGTAATCTGGGGACCTTGATGAATGCGGGATTTGCCCCCTGCTTTAGCAGTAGATCAACCATGGCATGATCCCTAATTCTAACAGCCCATGTCAGCGCAGTCCATCCATGCTCATCCTGAGTATCAATACCAATACCCTCTTGTCTCAGTAGAAGGTTCACTATTGCGTGGTTTCTGCCCATCACAGCTCCTGATAACACGGTAATACCAGAACGACGTTCTGCTGAACACTTGGCGATTGGCCATTCCGCATCTATGAGCTGCCGGAAAATTAACTCCCTTCCACTATACGCAGCCCAGAAATGCGCCTCATCACCCAGTGTGGCATCGGCCCATTTCTCCTTGTGGTACGTCAAGAGAATCCTGAAAATTGTTTCATGTCCTCTCTTTGCAGCTTCGACCAGTGGCAACCAGGTAGAGGTATTAAGAGAGGGATTCTTCTCTCTAGCAACTGGTTGATTGAGGAGCGTCAGGACAACGTTTGTGTGTCCATTTCGTGCAGCAAAAAGCAGGGGACTACAATAATCACCACCTTGGCCTCCAGGCCTCGCACCTCTCGAGAGCAACAAGTCAACGATGTCCATGTGACCGTTCTCTGCGGCCCAAGATAGTGGAGATCGTGAGCAAGTCGACGATTCAATATCTGCTCCTCTGTCGAGCAGCAGTCCTACCAATCTCCGCGACCCGCATTGGGCAGCCCAGGACAAGGGGGTGCGCTCTCCAGGTTCCAGATCGGCCCCATGCTCAATCAACATGGTAACAATTGCTTCATATGGTGACCCGGGCGCCCATCGCGACTCGTATCTCTGCCTCTCCTTTTCCTTATGTATCCATTCCGGCTTTGGGCATTGATAATAACCCATTTTCCGGCGTTTTCGTTCATCGTAAAGTCGCTTTTGCCGATCCTGATAGATTTTAATGCCCATTATGGACATCCTCCAGGGCGACCATGGCAGAAGATCTTTGGAATACAGTTTTTCCTTTTCCTGATATGCTTCCGGCTGAGCGACTGCCCATAGTAAGGGAGTCCGATGGTAGAAATCAGCAGAATCTACTGAGTTTATATCAATGACACCCGCGGCGAGGAGCAGTTTCATGACGCCTACGTGGCCATTTTCCGCAGCATGAGATAATGGGCTGCGATTCAATCTGTTCCTTGGGTCAGGGTCAATGCCCTTGGCGGACAGGAGAAGGCTAACAATCGCTTCATGTCCCTTTATCGCAGCCCAGGACAGTGCAGGTAACCCAAAGCATGTGTCTGTAAAGTTGGGGTCTGCCCTCGCTTTGAGTAGGTGTTTTAGTCTCGCTACTTTGCCATAAATGGTTGCACCGATGAATGTCTCTCGAGCCTCATGTTGCCGGACATGGGATGCATAGAGGTAAGGATTTAGGACTTCATAAAGGCGGCGATTTGTTTGAACCAAGGCATTGAGATGATATTCAAAGGCGATTTGTTTCGCAATATGGTAAAGTAGCTCAACTGGAAGGTGGACAAGAGAGACCTTATTCCGTTGCAGAACCATGCCTAAACAAAAAATAAAATGAAATATGGGGGGGCCAAAAAAAGAGATTAGAAAAAGTGGAGGGCAAAACTTTAATACACACCAGGCAAATTTCATTCCTTCTGCCTCCAGGGAAACCTGAATCTGAGGAGAGGTGCCCCATCAGGCAATCGCGAGGAGGGAGGGGTAGGTGCTTCTTGGTACGCACGCTAGCAGTTTTGAGATGCGGAGAGGCACAGGGGTACGGAGTACAATGGTGGCTGGCACCTGGCCCAAGTGTTACAAATTTTTGTTGAACCCAATCGACCAGAACTCAGTCCGCGGACGGTGGTATTCTCCATCAGCCCTTGGAGATATAATCCACAAACGCGGATATGCAGATGATCAGCCAACAAATGCATGATGGTGGCCAGGAAGTCGAAGAGGAACAAGAAAGGCCATGTCTTCGTTAAGCAGTGGTTAGAAAGAAGAAAGAGGACCTCACGCGCCGGGAGATCTCATTGTCGCGCGGGCCCCTAGTCGGATTACCAAAGTGAACATGATGGTTAGGGATTGAAGTGCAGCTAACCGACTTCATCAGCCCGTTTTATAATGGTGAAAGGAACTCGAATAATACCCTTAGCGGTTAAAGTGGAGGAAGTTAAAGTAGGTGGAAGTGGTCATCTCAATACTCACTGCGAAAATAATAAATAGTTAATTAGCAACGTGGTTAGCATGAACCCGACCCTTGTCTGATCTTCTCCCGGTCTCCAAAACTTACCTAATATATGATTACATTGCTCCCCAGATCCGTCGGTTCGGCTGATGGTAGTGGCGGGTAGTACGGCCACATTGTGTTACAATGGATGTGACGGAGATGTTAGGTGAACATATGTGAGCACTGAAGGGATTCGAAGATCTATGTCTTCGCCCCTTGCTATTCGATCTAGGTATGCGCTTTAATAGCTGTTAATGGCTTAACCATAGCCGGTGACCAGGCAATGAACGTCTTTGTTTCCTCTCAATTGTTGAGTTTTCAATTCAAAATATAAACACGTGGTTCGCAATTCGCGCGGGTTTCTTCTCCATACACTAGCCATCGGCATATACGACACCCCTAAGCGCAGATAGGAGAAGCAGGCACACCAAGGTAAACGGACGTGCCTTTTTAATCACATAAGAATATAAGGTATAAATTTCAAGAGAGCAGACGGTATCACGCCGGTGGGAAGACTGGAAGGGCCATAAAAAAACATTACCATGATTACATTAAGAAAATTGATCTAAGCAAGAAGAGTCATTGGTAAACAAAAGAAACTTTACACCCATTTCTTCCGTCATAAAAAAAAAAAGCAAAAGAGGGAAAGAAAAGTAAATATTCTGCGCCTCATAATTCCGAATCAAGGCACACATTGTAGAAGGGTAAAGGAGCAAAAAGCCCCATAGATCAGGCAACGGCAGAAGTAAGAAAAGAGGAGAATAAAGAGCGAGAAAAGGGAAAGAATAGGAGAGGGCGGATGGGTATGAAAAGATACAGAGAAATATAGAGTGAGTCGTGCGAAGCCCAAAAGGTGATTGATTAGTGACTCGTCACCCATGGTACTGAGGCAGCCTTTCACGTCCAGAATATGCCGAGCTGCCAGCTTGGAAATACGGGTGCATGCAGGCTTGCTTCGCCGAGATGCGTCGTGCGGGATCATATTCGAGCATGGCATCTAGAAGATCGAGGCCGTTTCGTTCCAGGCCGGGAACAAGCTTTCGAGTCTCTTCACGCTTCCATTTAGGAAATGAGACTTTGAAGTCGGGGAATGAAGTGACACCGGGCCAGGTATTCTCGTCTGGGGTCCCGAGGAGTCTAAATTTTTACGCCTATCAGCTTGCATGTGGGAGAAGCGGAAGAAAATAGAATACAGACAAAAGGCAAAGGGAATTGAGCAAAGATAGACAGAAAACGTAGACTTACTTGAAGATCTTGAAAATTTCATCAATTTCCGAATCTCCTGGGAATAACGGCTTACGTGTGCACATTTCTGCAAAAATAGCACCAACGGACCACATATCGACACCGGTGGAATATTGGCGGCCCCCTAGAAGGATTTCTGGGGCACGATACCAGAGCGTAACAACCTCGAAAAAAATTAGCGATGCCCTTTTTGAATCTGGGCCATAGGAACACTTACCTCGTGTGTGTATGTGCGCAAAGGAACGCCAAAAGCTCGAGCCAGCCCGAAATCAGCCAACTTAAGATTACCCTCGCGATCAATTAATAGATTTTGAGGCTTCAGATCCCGATGGAGTACTCGATGACTGTGACAGTACCGTATACCTTCGACGAGTTGAGCCATAAACTTTTTAACCATAGCCTCGCCCAGTCCGAGTCGATTCATATCCAGTGTTGAACCATCAGGCAGAGCCTTGCCACGACCACCCTCGCTTACCGGAAGTGCCTCCATGTACTTTTTTAGGTCAAGGTCCAGGAATTCGAAGACGAGATACAGCTTGTGACCATCAGCGTGGACAATGTTGAGCAGTCGAACAATATTGGGGTCGTGCATTTCTTTCAGGAGCGAGATTTCCCGGATGGCAGTGCTTGGGACGCCCTCATCTTCAGCCTCAAGTCGAATCTTTTTCAGCGCAACAATTCGACTAGGATGTGTGAGATCTCGAGCTTTATAGACGACACCATAGGTTCCTACATATATGACGTTTCGCATTAGCATAGGCATCCCTCACCACCCCTGGGGCCAAAGGGGAATTGGCACTGGTCGAGATTTGAGAAACAGAGGCCTAGCTTACCTTCTCCAATCTTCTCAATTTTCTGATAATTCTCCATCGTGGCAGATATATGTTTTATAGAAATTTACCAAATGATACCATGCAGTTTATTTCTACCCAGGCGCTGTTTCTCTACCGCTTGCTGTCCTGCAAGGCTAGGGCCTGGTTGGTAGGCGGGGGAACGACAAAGCGAGCGTAAGCGGCAGGCAGGAAGGATCAAAAAGACCGGCTTAGTGAGTCGTGCTGTAGCGGTTAGTACAAATTCTCTCTGGAGAATGCCAGAAGTAGCCTTGATGCTATGTCATTGTCGAGGAGTTGGTGCTGTCAAAATTCTTTTCCCTGAGACGTTGGCAGTTGGTGGTGCGGCGGGGGTATTTTTTGTTCCTTTTCCGTGGTTTCTCTGGTTTCTGGAGTTTACATTTTACTCCAAACAAACACCGCGACTGTTGATCAACAACGCGCCTCACCGCCCTGGCAGCGTAGCCACTCACCATGGGCTATCGGGTGGCAGAATGTGAAACTTCCTTGAAAACGGTGAGGGGCGGGGTTCTTTATAATCTACAAGCCGGGGTCAAAAACTTTTTTAAAAAAAACGGGTGGTAGAGTTCAGGAATTACAACAGGGTCGCAATGGTGGAAATCGCGCGGTTCAATGCGCACGAAAGGCCGCCCGCCACCATCCGGCAGTTGTACAAAGAGTACCGCAACTTGAAACCCTCCGAGATCGACTCGCATCCGCTGATTCTAGATCCCCAACGATGGCCTAACAATGCCCTTGGCAATGGCCTGCAAAGTGAGGGTCATGTGTCTCGCAAGTCTATTTCGTTGGCCTTGGACTGGTCACTGCAATGTCTCATATCCAAGGATGAGCTGAAGGACATCCCTATTTTCACACATCGGGCAATTCCAGGTCAGGAACTCTCCAGCCCATTGACGGAGGATATCTGTACCGACACAGCTAATTGCTAACTAACATCTCCCAGGTCTACGTATTATACCATCCCTTCTGCCTCCTGCTGCGCAGATTGAATTGTTGTCCCGTATCTTCCACCGCGACCTCTCAGACGAAAACCATAGGACCAATATCCATCTCCATTACCATATGACATATCCACAAGAAACTTACCCCAACGATGATTCTACAAGCCAGGAGGACCGTAATTCCTCCTTGCGGAAAAGGGCTTCCTTTTTCCAAGATATCGCCACACGAGAACTTGCCCCTAAGGACCCTTCCGTCCACCCGCCGCTTTCAATAAAATCATTTCTTGAGAAAAAGCTGCGTTGGATGACCCTTGGTGGGCAATACAATTGGACGTACAAGGTGTATCCCGATGAAGTACCGCCTCGATTCCCGGAAGATATCGCCAGCCTGCTACGCAATATCTTCCCTGAGACCAAAGCGGAGGCTGCAATTGTAAACCTCTACTCACCCGGTGATACTCTCAGTGTCCATAGAGATGTAAGCGAAGAATGTGACACTGGGTTAATAAGTGTCAGTTTTGGATGCGATGGTCTCTTTATGGTGGCCCACCAAGATGGTGCTGGTTGCGAGGTTATCCGACTGCGCTCTGGCGATGCCGTGTACATGACTGGTCAGTCAAGGTTTGCCTGGCATGCTGTACCCAAAATCATTCCCTCAACATGTCCGGGCTGGTTGGCGGACTGGCCTGGCACTTCTGCTCAGTTTGAGCAATGGCGCGGCTGGATGTCAAACAAAAGAATCAACCTCAACGTAAGACAGATGAAGGAGGACCCGATCTCGGGCTGACTAATGTGCCTCAGTCGTACGGAGCTTGGCAGTATTCTCCGTACGACGGACGACAAATAAATGTAACCAACAACAGGCTTCCTATCTCCCCCGGCCGTGTTTTGAAGTGGATGCACAATGCAGCCGCCGCTGTCCATTCAAGATGTGAAGTGCTAATAATACGAGCTACCCCGCCGTCATTGAAATTCCCCACGCACCAGCGATTGCATAAAAACATCCCTTGAGTCTTGACTCGAGGACTCAGTCGCATATAAACTGTGGCCCCGCCCATTTCCTTATGAGCTGTCTATGTACAGTGAAATGACTCGTTTGACTCCGAACCTTTTATTACCTTTCCAAAGTTGATATTCTCTGGTCCCAGTGGCATATATTTTATTCCCCCACATTAATATCCAATTGCATCTTTTGACCGTCAGACTCATCTGAACAATATGATGGCTACAGGAACATCTTGGGAAGCCGCTGCCAAAGCAAAACGTGAATCGGTTCTCAATCTCATTCCAGGGAAATGGCGAATTCCAACTCCAATCCCTCCTGCGAGTGAGTTGCGAGACGTGACTAAGTACATCCAACGTTTCCTTTCTCCTCGAGAGATTGAAATCACCGAATTGGATACTGTCCGTCTTGCACAGCACACGACCACTGGCCAATTGACTGCTGTTGAGGTGACTGAAGCGTTTTGCCACAGGGCATCTCTTGCGCATCAATTAGTACGAGTCATCGGCACCCCTATTGGCAGGATTAGTCACTACAGCTGAAAAATGTTTTATTAACACATAATATCTCAGGTCAATTGCATGCATGAGATCTTCTTTGATGCTGCTCTCGAGGAAGCGAAAAAGCTCGACGCATACTTCGTAGAGCACAATAAGCCTGTTGGGCCTCTCCATGGCATCCCTATCAGCTTAAAGGATCAGTTCCATGTAAAGGGAGTGGAAACCACCATGGGCTATGTTGGTTGGATCGGTACGTTCCAGGGCCAAAAAGGAGACCCTCGACGGCTGGTTTTCGAAAGCGAACTAGTTAAAGAACTCCGCGCTGTTGGAGCGGTTCTCCACTGCAAAACTAGCGTCCCTGCAACATTGATGTGCACCGAAACCGTCAACAATATCATTGGATACACTTGGAATCCAAAGAATCGCCATCTATCCTGTGGCGGAAGTTCTGGGGGCGAAGGTGCCCTCATTTCGCTTAGAGGATCTGCGGGTGGATTTGGTACTGATATTGGCGGAAGTGTGCGGATCCCAGCAGGCTATAATGGCCTGTATGGCATCAGGCCGTCAGCCGGTAGAATCCCCTACGAAGGCGCAGCTAACTCAATGGATGGCCAAAACTCCATACACTCTGTTATCGGTCCAATTGCGACTACCGCCAGCGGCTTGAAGCTTCTGTTCCAGTCTGTGCTTAGCCAGAAGCCATGGCTTCATGATCCATTGGCTATTGAGCTGCCATGGCGAGATGAGATGGAACAACAAATAAGGGATCTGATCAAGAATTCTTCCACAGGGAAAGGTCAACTTGCGTTCGGCATAATGAGTTCGGATGATTACGTTCAACCACTTCCCCCGGTCGCTAGAGCGTTGCGAAGCATGAAAGCTACCCTACAGAAGCTAGGGCATAAGGCAGGCGAACCTACCATTCTCTTTGCCTATACTTTTCGGTGCAATGATGGCTAACGATCCTAACAGGTTATTGAGTGGAAGCCGCCGTCACACCTAAAGGCCTTGAGCCTAGCTGTATGTCTAACCAATCACACCGCATGCCCTCTTGTTTTAGGATTCTACCTAACTCTTTTTTATTTCTTTAATACGACGATAGTTGACAATATATACCCTCGATGGCGGTGCCGATGGACACTCTCAATTTAAGCTCTCAGGCGAGTCGTTAATACCCGAGCTGTCCAGCTTCTTCAGCGCTATCCCAGGACTGCAAAAGAACGCCCAGCAAATCGCCGCAATCAACGTCGACAAACGGGAATACCAGAAACAGTACCTAGAATACTGGAACAGTACTGCAGAGTTGACGGGAACGGGCCGCCCCGTGGACGGGTTTTTCAGCCCAGTTGCCCCATTCCCCGCTGCGCGAAGAAGTAAAACCCGCTACTTCAACTATACCTCATTTGTGAATGTGTTAGATTACAGTTCGATCGTTATCCCGGTGACAATTGCTGATAAAACGGTGGATATCGTGGATGCTGGCTATACGCCGTTGAATGATTTAGATAAGGCCATTCATGATGAATGTAAGTTGGTTATCTATTATTCTATTCTCCTTCCTTTTTCTTCACTCTGCTTTGTTCGGGGTTTAATTTTTGTATTCTGCCACAGATGATGCCGAAATTTACGACGGTGCGCCTGTCAGCCTTCAGCTTGTTGGGAGGCGATACCAGGAAGAGAAATTGATTGCGCTGGCGGAATACGTTGAAGCGGCCGTCAAAACCGCGTCAATTCGGAACTGAGACACAGGCGGAGGTGTCATTCCCGATTTCTATTCGTTAATTATTTGGCATTCGCTAACAGTCGACAGCAAAGTTTTATCTGATTTATCTCTTTGCTTCCCTCCCTCCCTCCCTCCTTTTCTCCTCTTGCGTAAGGGCTCGTTCGTTGAAAAGTGCTATTTGTACCCCATAACAAAATCATCAATTATGATTACGGATTCGCCCAGCCACTTTTCATCCTCTGTACACAGTAAAGCAACACAAAGTCTGCTGCCCTACCACGGCACGTAGTCAGCCGAAAAAGAAAGGACCGATAATAAAAAATAAACGCAATCACAAGGCGATGGGAAGTTCTTAATGTCGTGCATGCTGCCACGGATAGAAGATAATCCCCCGATAACTCCACAGGTAAATCCACGTTGAAAACCGGGCTTTTCGCGTTGTTTAAAATACAAACATTTGAAAGTAATAAAAAAAATAAACAAGGATATGTATCGGCCAAAGCTATTAGGGTATTACATAGTTCTTCTACAGAACAAGAAGTAGTTACCAGAATAGATGTTGTCAAAGTAGGTGATGTATGTACAACCCGAGAGCCGAATTTATCTGTGGGGGAAGGCCAAGGCAACCCAAACTGGTTGTGGGGGCATATACTGATATGTATGTACATACAGTACAGAGTACTTCAACTCAACTGGGCTTTAACTATATCTCCTCTTCACGACTGTTTGTACCGGCCAGAGCATATCAAACTATTTCATCAAAGATTTAGAGTCCGCTGGTCTTCCTGCTCTCAACTTTCTTAGTGCATGTTTGGCGGCGGTCCAAGCACACACCAGCACAGCCCCTACGTAACCGCGACAAGGCTTAGGTACCTTGGCCTGCTAGCAAGATCCACTGTGCAGCAGGTACTGTGTACCACGCCTACCAATAAGGACGGCCTATCTATCTCGACATTTTTTCTTTTCAACCAACCTCCCCCACGGCTAAAAAGAGAGGAGGAGTGCTGCAAATCAGCCTACATATTGGTGCTTGCTATTATTCGCCCTTGCCTTTACCCTCCTTTGGTTGACTGGTTGTTGCTGTCGTTCTCTCGCTTTTGCTGCTTAACACTCCGTTTATCCATTCCAACCAGAAATAACACAGAGCCTTGTCCGTGGTACGTCCGTACATAACAGTGCGGAACGAACCATCGCGCTACCAGCTATGAATGAACCCGTTCCCGCTCCAACAGATACACCCGAAGGGTCCAACGCGTGCGAGGAGGGCCAGAGCCAAACGGGTTCAAAACCCCCGGCTGTCAAGGACAAGCAATGCCAGTATTGCCACCAACCCTTCACCTCCTCCTCCCTTGGCCGCCATCTTGACCAGTACCTGTTCAAAAAGAAGCCGGATGGTGTACATGATGTTGAGGAAATACGGCGTTTACGCAGCGGCATCACGCGGCGAACGGCGCGTAACTCGAGTGCAAAGCGGGAGAGCCCCGACGTCGGTTCTCCCGCCACCACGGCGGCCAAAATATCTGATACTGAATCCAAGACTGACCATGGCTCACGACTGAATGGGAAGCCAGGCAAGACTGGATTTCAAGTGCTGCTGAATCAACCAACCTGGCACGCCACAGGTGTGATCAACGATATTCCGAATACCACACAGGTGTCGCAGCTGCGGATACCTGCTGTGGGCGTTGACTATGCGGCACGGTCTTCGGATAAGACTGGCCCAGAGACGACAAAAGCTTTGGAGCTGGCGCTGAGGGAGGTACTGGACAGCGTGAAAGCGGCAGTGTAAGTTTTACGTCTTCTAGCCCCTGCGCATTGGCCAACCTTTGCGCATTGCTCCCGCCCTCCCTTTCATGTTTTGCTCTGGTAACTTGTCTAGCTTACAATGCATGCATAATATCGTTTACATACAATTAAAGTGCAAGGAACGAGTCGCGAACGAATCCCTTTGACTTCGACCTTCAACGTCAAACTTTTCCGGCCCTTTGCCTCCAGATACTCCCCCCTCCTCCCAGTCTCTTTTCGACACACCCATTCCCGACCGCGACATCCTTTCCCCTCGAACCACCCGGCGTGGACAAACAGGATATGATAAAACAGGCTATGTTGGTGCAGATACAACAATGGAAGTCTAATCAGTTGGCAGGGGTAGCTTCTTCTGCACACCAGACTGGTACCTCTAACACCAGCAGCCCACCCACGCTATGTCCAGAAATGATCGAGAGGTCTGCCCAGCAGCATGAAGAAATGGCCATCCGACACGTTGAACTCTCATTCACCCATTGGATATCCCTGCCCGCAGGCGCTCGAGCTGATATCTGGCAAATGGAGATTACCCGTGCGTTCGCGCGAGAAAAGGAGAAGCGCGAGGAAGTTGAGAAAAAGCTGGCACGGACGCAGCAGGAGGTAAATCAGTTACAAGCGCAAATTGAAAGACTGGAGAATTGCCAATGGCCCCGAGAATTTGCCATATTTCCTCCGGAAATGCTGCCCATTCCACGAACAGTGTCACGGGAGTTGGCTCAAGACAGCAAAGTGAATAGTATCGATTCTTCACGATGGGACTATGATAATGTAGTCGCAAAATGGAAACGGGTAGTTATGCACGATAAGAGTATGGGCAGGGCTGGCTCTGGGGGGGTCTCAAGCATATTCCCTGACTCTAATAGCTCCCCTCACAATAATAACACCGAGAACAACATCAATCAAAACAGAAGGGGCTCCAACAACGGAATCGTTCATTACTCCAAACCCCACCACTATGACGCCAAATATCTCTCCTCACAACACAATGTACCATCCACTCCCGACCTTTCTGCCAGTCAACGATTTGCTCCAGACAGTACACAGTCCATTCCCTACCAAACGCGCGATCCAAACCGGACTGACGAGCCCTTCCGGCCACCTAAACGACGACGTACAAGTCACACCAGCCAATTCCAACACTCCACCCAACAACCAGATGAAAAGGCACACACTACCAACCGTACCTTAAACCCACCAACGCCAGCACCATCCTCAACGGAATATGCCTCACAACAGGCCCATGCATCCTGTTCCACTAACCCAACAACCCCTTCAGCAGTAGCAGGCACAATATCTCCAACTCTAAACTCCAAATCCTGCCCGATTGCACCGAACAATGACAAATCCTATCAACATTCCCATCACGTTCCTCGGAAGACCCAGATTGAGTCTATCGACACGCCTGTTACGAACCCGATATCTCGAATATGCGGCGGCAGCTCAGCTGAACAAAAATTCCCGTACACCAGCAACAATAGTAACAGCACTAACGAGGCGACGACCAACAACAACAACAATAATAATAATATTAACAATCCCGGGAATACTCGCAACGGACATAGCAACGGTTTAGAGATGTTGATGGGAGCTTGCTCACAGCAACAACGGCAATACCATCAGCAACAGCAGTAGGGAGATAAGAGAAAGGGTCTTATTTCAGTGGTGACATTCGAATTATTTGTACTTTTTTTTAAAACATATATACTTTTTTAGCTGTTCTCACGATAGATTTATATTCTTCATCTTGATTTTATCTATCTTTGTTTGGCTCTAACTTGTTTTCATCCCTTACTCAATCTGGATTGAGTTTTTCCGCATTAAAATGGGGAGTCAATCAAGTGAGCATTTGCTGTGCATTATCGCATATTCATTGGCAGTTTTGTCCATTTTTATCACATACAATTATCGAGTACATTTGGTTTGATTCATCCCGTAACTTGCTCCTTTATCTTTACGTTTTCCTGGCTCTAGCTACCCACTGATCATTTTAATACCTATCAGCCTCAGCACATTCCCCTCTTTATATATATATGTGTGTATATATGTATAATCACTTCATTCTCTAATGGATTCATGATCAAAGGAGAGCTTAGCCTGACCCCACCTGCCAGTGGGTGACGGCTGGGCTCTGGCAGTGCAAAGTTATGCACAAAAGTCTGAGCACCTCGCTTGACAGCATCATTCCATCTTGTTCACCTCTGGCAGTAACCAGGGTCTGCTTCTTTTCAATGTATGCTATCTTACTCCTGTTTATATTTGTACGTACTTCTTATTATTTCCCCCCTTTTTTAATTTCCTCCGCTCCTTCATGTACAAATTAAGTGACCCTTGATGCGGAAATATCGAAAGTGTGTTTGTATGTTTGATTAAGAGTGACGAATGAAAACCTCAATGTTTTTCACGTTCCAATGGACTCAGCACGATGTCAATATATTATTGATGGCGTGCAAAATTACCCGAGTTTGCCCCCCTTCACCCATTTCCGAATCTTCCTCTTTCTAAAAAGATCTCGTTGGCCTTGAAAATTAACAAAGCAATCCAGACAACTTGGTTAGCCAGTGTTCCCAGAAACCCAACCAAAAACGGGACCGACAGCTGTCCCCATCATATATATCTCTGGTCTAACGGACTGTACTAGCGGAATTTTGCGATTGGTTGTGTCAACATCAGGGCACTTTTGGGAAATGATGAACAAAAACCGACCCGCAGATACACATCGATATCAAGGCACATGTAGGAATTTTCGTTTGTGAGGCCAGTTAATTGGGATGGACTGTTATTAACTTAGTTTCTTTTATTACTACGATGAATGCTCGGAAGATAATTGTCAATTCGCCATGTATTTATAAAACATGCGCATGGGTGTGCAATAATATGACATCAGTTTCGATGGTATGTAACAATGTGATGGAGTATACTTCCCGGGGTGGGGACTTCGGGGCGCATAAATAAACGAGGAGAGTATCAAGGTACGCAGGGTAAGAAGCCTCATCATTAGTAGTCAGATAATAGGTTTCAAATATATCATTCATCCATATTCAGCGTGTGTCGAGACATATCACTGGCCCTGCATATACTAATAGTAAGAATAAGATGTGAACATCTACTGTACAAGTTTATATATAGTAAAATAATGGCAAAAAAAAAAAAAAAAAAAAAAATAGAAACCTAAATTAACACCGATGAAAAACAAATAAAATATGAAACGCCTCTAGAGTTCCAGTGCCATTCTATATGGACATGTTTTTGTTTTATCTCGAACACTCGTGGGAAAATAATAGAGATGCAAAACCAAAAATCGTTACCGCAATCACATCGATAGCAATAATAAGAATGCCTCCCTGCGGATATAAATGTATGAAAAAACATGAAAGCAATATTAACTAAGAGTATGACCCATTTCGTTCAATCTCGTTCGTTTCCATCCTTTTTTCATCAAGTAGTCATCACTTCAGAGCGAAGGGTCAAGGGGGGCATAATTGGTGGTACGGGTAATAAGCAAGGGTATATAATGTCGCTAAAATAGCTTGAGCGGGCGTAGTATATATAGTGTTGTATGGGCATAATTTCCAAACGGTGGACTCTGGTTTGGGGAAGGAGGCGATTAGAAAATATGGGTGTCATTAATGACCTTTGTCGTGGTCGCGTTCCACATCGTGGGGATCCAACAGGGGAGAATAGAGTACACAACGAAGAAAAAGCCCCCTCATCAGCGCTTCAATTCCAAAAAATGTTCAATGGGATGTATTGATCGATCGATCGATCGGTTACTCTCCCTCTTCCTCATCAAGCGCTCTGGCCCGCCCGAAAATGGAGAGGCGGTTCTTAACAGCGTAGATTAGGAAGCCGATTATGCCGAACAATATGAAGAAAACAATTAGGATAATGGCGATGGCGATGTTTTTTTTAACCATTTTCTCGGTGTTTTCGTTGTTTTAAGCTCTCAGGGTCGATGGGCAAAAGTGCGGTGTGACGGAGGAAAGAGGGAGCCGAAGGCCGCGAGAGAGGGGAGAGTCTCTTTGAGCGATTATGCGGTGGCTAACTCGGAAGTGGGCTTTGGAAGTCTGAAGATGTTGATATGGATCAAGGGCTTATTTGGAAGGTAGGATTGCGGAAATTGGAACCGAAAAGATAAGTATCAGCTATCCTCTCATGTGGGCTCTATATGCATGGAGATTTTCTATGGGCACAATCCGTCAGCTACCATAATTTCACTTTCCATCTCCAGGTTGTATCAGTTACAGCGTCGAGCAAGCTGCGCATATGCTGACACGAATTATAAATGTGCAGCTGGGTACACCCAGCATACCATGAAAGGAGGGAGAGAGCCCACAGCCAAGGACCAAATAGTGTAACTCACTTCAAAATCGCTAAAATTTTCAATGAGACAAGGGAAGGAAATATTGCCAAAAAGGAATAATAATAATAATAATAATGACAATGGCAATGGCAAAGAACCGCAATATGAGGCAAGTCGAGTAAAATATTGCAGTACCTGAGCTATGATGTACGTAGCCGCGTTAAAGCAGTAGTATGTGGGCGACAGGGAGTAAAGAGGTGTGTTTTAAATTAAAAGAGAGAAAAGAAAAGAAGAAGAAGAAAGAAGAAGAAACGGAAAATAGGCCTGCTCCCCAACACGATATATCATCCCCGTGGCCCATCCACCAGCCCTGCCATTAAATTTTCCCGAAAGCTGACAGGCACAAGAAATGTACAGAGTGGCTGGTCGAATAGCATATTTAAGGTGGCAGGAAGCTTGGGTTTTCCCGGCGCTAGTCGTAGTTCTAGCTTCCTTTGGTCTAGTGGAAGTGCGGGGCGTGGCATCCTTCGGGTGACGTAATGGTACTCTGCTCCCTAGTCTAGGTTAGTACAGTACGGAGTACTTAGGGTTGTAAGTTCTGAGGCTCTTCAATAAGGTTTAAGTTGCGGAGTACTCCATATACTCCCGTTGGAATCCTGTGTTTGTTTCTCATCTGGCTTGTTTATCGAGGGCCCCTTCCTCTTCGGTTGGAAAGAACTAAATGTCTTCGGAAACCTTTCTCCCGTGTGTAATAATCCCATTATGCAGGGAGATGACACCTCGCCCATCGAGCAACATCTCACTTGTAACACTACTACTCCAGGTAAGTTACTGCTTCCTGACGCTGAAATAGAACATTTTTTTGACAGCTTGAAAAACGTCAACAACATGATTAAATCATCTACAATTAATCCAATTATAAAACGTTTCAGCATCTAAATTAGGAAAGCCGGAATTCCAGACTTGATTCAAATGAACGACAAACACTGCGTCATAAATTTCGAGGAAAAGATGAGCCATGATCGGGCAATATTGGAGGCCATTGGGAAGATAAGAGAAACGGGAGTAAACTTATTCCTGCATGGCTGTACGTATTATTCACGATATATGTTGTATTAGGGTAGGAAATTTAAAAATATGTGAAGAAATAGGGAATGAGAGGTGAGGAGGAATGTTGCTTGATCGTACTCTGCACTCCACGCTACAGTGGTATGCTGAATTGTTGTCTATGATGTCATCAGGTTCGTCTCTTAATCACCAGACGAAGTGATAAATACTCTTAAATAAATTCGCCTGCTCGTTCGATAAAACAAAGGTTCCCAACAGGTTAAACAGTGAGAAACCCAAATTATTTTATGGTGGTAATGTCATTGACCAACTGCTAGTTACCACAAAATCAATCCATGTAGCCAGAAGCCCAGATAGATAAAACGCTGTTACTCTTTGTGGTATCCAATCAAAAAAAAAAAAAAAAAAAGTGGAGATTTTCCACTTGCCTAATCGCCCCCAGTCCCTTTTGTTCTCCGTTTCCCAATATCTAGGGGTAAAAGGGAAAGTTACCAATCACAATACTTGGGGCTTACTTCCAAACCACCTTAATCTATATCTAATTAACTGATAACAGCGATATATCTGAAGGTTCATTTCTTTTCAATTTTCGTCCCGATGTTGTTTCGCCTCTGCTTTTGCCTTGGGTTGTTTGGGTTTTGATTCCTTAGGCCTGGCCTCTTTCGGCTTAGGATTGGGGTTTCCTTTCCATTCCAGCTTCCTCGGAGTCATATATTGTTTCAAAAGCTCATCCGTAACAAGCTTTCTCCGCTCCTGGAACTCTGCCACGTACTCTTGCAGTAAGGTGATAGCCATCATCTTCAGTTCACCCGTGAGGATCTCTCCCTTACGGTAGCCTTCTTCAATCTGCTTGAGCTTCTCATCGTCCTCTTCAAAGTACGATAAGTCTACCCGCGATCTTTAGTCAGTTATGATGGATTAAGTAAAAGAGTAGTAGGTAAATGGAGTAGCCACTGACACTGGAACGAAACATCGACATCCGGGTTACCACCTAGCAGTCTATGCTCCTCTATATTGTCTCTTCCTCCACTGAATGCATGCTTCGTTATTTTTTTCTGTGGGGTTGCACGAGTAAGTAATATGAACCAGCAATGGAGCAGGAGTGGGATAAACGAACCTTGATTTGGTTTGGTGTATCCGTCATGAAGATCGCCGAACTATGCGCAGAGGTGTTAGGTATAGTCCAATTCTGCGATATTGCAAAGAGTGAGGTATTCTTACTTGGGATCACTTGCGCTCATTTTGCCCCCAGTACCCTGAAGAGCCGTGAGAAATTTGGAATGTATCAGCGCTGGCTTTGGCCCTGGGCATCTCATACGAGAAGCATTGTCGCGAACAAGCCGGAAATATGGGTCCTGATCAATAGCCATGGGGATCAAGCAAGGGATTCTCCCGATATCTTTCGTTCGCTCTGCGGGTGGGTTATCGGACCAAATTTCCGGATATGACGTTGCGAACGCAGCGGCACTGTCTCCTGGTTAACCAAATACATTACAGGAAGACTCAATAACATACCATTGCACAGCTGGGAACATTATCCGGCCGATATTCGTGCTGCAAAATGTTAGTTGCAGATAAAGACAGTCAGGGGAATTCAGAGATTAGAGATGCAGCAGAAGGCTATCAAGAACGAGGGATGCGCGTAGGGCATATCTATATGTCGATCCCTGGCTTAGTCCCGTCACCGTCGCCTGTCAAGGCAACCCCTCATTCTGATAGTGTGCTTTCCTCTGGTCTCTCTGCTCTTTTGTATCACCGTGAACCGGGGCAGATGATGCTAACCTCTCATTGAACCCAAAGGCCCCTCGAACTTGGTTAAATGTCACGAGTTTCGAGAATTCCCAAACGTTCATCAAAAAGTGACCTTTGACATAATCCAAGTCACTGAATATGAAAGTCTTCTTCAGGTCAAACCCACAGGCAATAATATCTTTGGCGTTCTGTAACCCGAATTTAAAGGTATCTTCGAACGTGAGATTATCTTTAAAAAGGGCCTTTTCATCGTCTTCGATCGTCAGCGTAGACCTCAGGTAAAGTGGGCTGTACGTCGTGCTCACCTGTAAGCATAATAACTATTGAGCGTCAGCGAAATCCTAAAAAAAAAAAAAAAAAATAAAAAAAAAAAATAAAAAATAGCAGCTGCTCTGTCGGACGACGACGTTTAAGGCTCTTAACATACCCAATGGAACATCAAATACATCCTGTAGCCATTTTGTGAACGAGAAGGGAATTGTGTGACCCAAATGAAGTGCATCAGTTGAGGGGCCCCTCCCTGTGTACATGAAGAAGGGCTCCCCTCGTTCGTACTTGTTGAGGATATTATCGAAATCCCGATGCGAAAAGAAGAGACCGCGCCTCAACCAGCGATGAGGTTTGTGGCCCGTAAGGCGCTCGAAACGTTGGAGGAGCTCATCGTCTATTAATTTGGTTGCCCATTTCCTATACCCAATTAGTGAGGGGTAAAACTCCAGCGAAAATAGACGGATTGAACTTACCGAGAAAGCGCAATATAATCAATGGCGAGGGCATTTCCTTGCGCATCATGTCCAGCTTCAACATTCCAAGGGTCAATCTGTTGTTCAGTGGGCACTTTCTGCTCCTCGTCCTGTACTGGGACCACGACTTCCGCAGCCCCTGGAGGCGGGGTAGGCATTCTGGTAGGAGGAGTAATGGGAATAAAAGGGTAAGGTTAGATATGGATATTAGAAGAAAAGAGCCTTGTCCTACAAAACTAAATACGAAGAGAAGTACGTTTTGGACAAAAGGCCTTGAGTCATTCGAAGAATTTGGCACCGTGAAGGCCTCCTTTTTTTTTGGCGGGATTATCTAAGTCACGTGCGATATGCAGCTTTCAATAGTTAAAATCAAAAAGTAAATTTTCCTGCTGGATTTTCGAACTTCAAGATCACTATTGACACAGAGGAAGAAGAATCCTTCGCTCAATCGGCTGAGGCATTAATCTCAAAGAGAGGACATTGATTAGAAAACATGACTCCCCGCCGAAAACCGCTCCTACTCTCATCCTGACGCGCCATTCTCGCACAATGCCAACACAAGCGTTTGATGCCTTTCGCAAGAGAAGAGGTCATTAGCAGGACATTATTAAGATAACCACGCTGTTGATAAACCTTGAAGTTTCTTATCCGCTTTTATCAACCAAATACCTTGAACATATCCACCGAAAACAGCACATTCTCGGGATCTTAAGGCTCTGATTTCATCTTATCAAAGGATTTTACAAATTGGGCGAGGATCTTCTACGTGAAGAGCAATATTCGAGGATTAATACTAACTATGAGCATCCATTACACATGATGTCGGTAGTTAGAGCTTCATTTATTCATACGAGCCGTTCTTCTGTCCAACAATGAAATACAGCCTGATACAGCACCCTTTTGATACAAAGCGGCTACCTGCGCCCTTCTTGAGAAACGAAGCCAAAGCTTATTTATTTAACAAACGGGAACTTCCAAATCTTGAATCCCTTCTAGTTCCTGTTCATGTTCTCAATGGCATATTTGGTCACTTCAAACGATGAACGCTCTTGTTCTCGTGTATCGCTCCCGCTCTCTAGCGTTCGCATCTTCGAAATGGATGACCCGTTAATATGCTAGATCCCTCACAAGATTTGTAGGATTTTCTCACTATCTTTTTGACTGTTTTTAACTTCATTACCATTCAAATGGGCGAATCCATTTTAACACCTTTCACAACTTTATTGCCTGGCTGTATTAAACCTCTAAGGCTCTGACGCTCGTCAAGAGCCCTTGGGGTCTAATTTCTCCATCGTTATCATACTTTACGCTTCATTCCAGATGAAGTGAAAGCCATAGTTTGTATAAAGCTTGGTCTCAGCACTTGAACTTTGCAGACCCTTTCATTCGGCAATTACCTACTATATTTCCTGGGCATTATCTATATTCCAAAAAAGATCCTTCTCTATATCTATAAAGGCATTTAATGGAAGATATATTTCCAAAGAACTGGGACATTTATCATCAAATACTCACAGTTTATAGCCTATTTTTCTGTCAAAATATCTAGCTACCGTTTACTGTGAAAATTATGGAATCAAGCTCCCAAGGCTCTTCGGCCGATGTCGAAAATATTCAACACGCATGCCCCACCCCATCCTCAACCCAAATTCCATGGGAATTTTCACACCTCAACCCGAGTACAGCGCGTGCCAGCACTTCAGAGCTTCCTGAGGGCGACAAGAGAGATCAGCTACCTCCAAAGCCGCCGACCCCACTGCCTTGGGTGTGGGAATGTCACTGGTGCAACAAAAGATATAATCTTGGGGTGACAAATCGCTGCCTCTACGATGGGCACTTTGTTTGCTCCGGCTTTCTAAACAGGAGGAATAATCCACAAAGGAACAGGCGAAAGCAATTCAGGGGGGTATGTAAATATGGCTTTGATTACCCTGGCTGGCAAGCGATGAAAATTTGGCAATGGCAAGTGAGGCACGCAGATGGAAATGAGGAGCAGTGGGAATCTGGGTGCGTGCGTGATTGTATAAGCCCGGGTGATTGTCTATATCGCACAACTGTTGCACTTACTCCTTGTTCCTTTGGAAATCCAAACAATAGCCCTGGTTCCAGCAATAGAGCAGCGGATTCAAATCAGCAGGTGGGTTACTAAGAATCTTGTGATACGAATCAGTATGCGGACTAACTATTATTCTCGTAGGATCCTGACGATGCGAAGAATACATTTCTAGCCGGCCCAAAGGAGCAAAATTAGAAGCAGCGGACGTTCCTTACGAAGAGCCGCCTGCGAAACACCAAAAAGCTTATGCACGAATACACCAGTTTCGTTACAGAAAGCAAGCGCCCAGTCACCAGGCCTTGAACTCTCTACCTGTGACTAACATACCAGAAGAGATAGTTGCCGCGAAAAGCCCCACCGCTAATCGGCAGCCCGCTTCGGGTAATCCATTTCTGCCGAACAATTTGAATCACCCAAATCAATTATGTTGAGATATTGCGTCTTATGGGATGAACTTATTATCGCCCTCCCGGCGTTCAAACTCAAAAGCCACCGCATCTTGTTTACAGCTGCTGCTGAAAAAACGCGGTAAATATGGCAACGATGCATCTTGCATATGTCTGGCCAGATTTTCGGCACTTATAGTTAGTTAACCCATCATTTACCTTATTTCTGACTTCTTACTACTATCATGATACAAGCATCCTCTAGATTACCCATCCCCAATTGGAAAAAATTTCTGAACGTGCCTCATTGCGATCTCCTTTCCACTCCCTCAATTATTTTGTCATTTCAGTTTTCTTCGGTTTACTTCAAGGACGTTAAATATCCATTCAACGCATCTCCTCTTATTTATATAATTATATACTTGCAGTTTGTTGATGGAATTATCAAGCAGGGCCACGCCGAGATCTCTAACCCTTGAAGGTTCCACGGCACGAAAATTTATCACGGGAGTTTTATATTTTGGTTGATATTTGCTTCGGCCTTTAGGTTTTATCACTAATCAAGTTCCTCTTTGTCCTGAGCTTCATCTGTCTACAAAGCCAACCGGTCATTTAACGGAATTTCAGTATTTTAGCTCTCATTGTTCACGGTGCATGGTTCCAGAGATGGGAAGAAAGAAACGCCCGACTCACAAGAAAGAATAGCACCCACCACGGACGGAGTGAAGCGGTTGGAATAGACACTCGGAATAGACCTAGCCTGCTAACGGGATGGAAATTTTCGTTATCTCTCTGTTCTTCCTCCCCAAATATATATACAAAATTGTTTAAGGCAGGCAATCTTAGATTCCCCCAGATTCGGATTCAACCAGTTAAAAAGGCTTTCTTTGAGTTTTGTTTTTGTTTGGGCCAGTCCAGTTGGGCGTTGGGAAATGCTAAAGCCTATGCTAACTGCCTCCATGTGTTTGTGCGTGTCAAAAGGGGCCTACAACCATTTCAGGCCCTTCTCAGGTTTTTCTCTTTTGTAGTTACAATACTGGCTGCTTCATATGGTATGCAGCCTTGGGAAGAAAAAGTGGATAAAAAGTAGTTTAATGTGTAGTGATGATTTGGAAATCTCATGGCAGAAAATATAGGCGTAATTCAGGAAAGAAAGCAGAAATTGGCACAAATAGCTGTGCGCCTTTAGCCACTTCAAAAAAATAATTACCATTGCAGCATCCGCGATGAAAACTAGTGCAGAGGAAACAAGGAACAAGAAACAAGGAACCAGGAAAGCATATATACCCGCCCAAATTAAATCGCTACATACGAAGGAAATAACGAAAAGTAAAAAAAAAAATTGGGAAATGAAAACCTATCACCCAAGAACTCTCAACCCACCCTTGGTCTTCCCTTGCTTCTTCTGTATACCACCATCAATAACCTTCGAACCACCGCCGCCGCCGCCAGTACCGCCAGCGCCAGCCCCTTTCCCAGTACCAGCACCACTTCCTGAAACCCCACGTTTCTTTCCACCCCCTTTCCCCCCTGCACCCCCGACCTTCGATGCCGCCACAGGCCTGATCTCCGTCATCGCCCGCCTCAACAAAACCGGGTGCGACCCAATGTACTTCCCCTGCATCTCCCTCGCCGCTCGAAAATAATCCTCCCCGTCGCTAAAACTCACAAATCCATAACCTTTACTCTTTTCCGTACGCTTATCGCGAATCACCCGTGCCTTCTGTACTGATGGGTACTTCGAAAACGCCTTCAGGAGGGAATCGTCCGTCACTTCACCAGCTAAATTACCCGCGAACAGGCGGAAGTGAGCCGGGTCCCATTCGAGGAGTGTCGGGTCTGTCCAGCTTTGGCCGCCGCCAGAGCGGATGACGGTCTTGGCCGGTTCGGTTGGGGTTGAGTTTGCGCCAGTGCCTGTGCCTGCACCTGGAGGAACGGGTGTGGATGATGTTGTCTGTGGGCCGCTGGATGGTGGTGTTGATGTGACGGAGTCGTGCATGCGCTGGACGTTTCCAAGCGGTCCTGTATTGGCACCTGTGGCTGCGTATGCACCGTCGCGGCGGCCCATGTTGCTGGCGGCGAAAGCGCCTTTGCTGCCGCCAGTATTCAGTGCGGCTTGGGTAGCGTCCATACTCTCCTTACCCATGTACGCGCTCTGCCATTGGGCTATTTGCGCTTCGGTGTCCGGGTCAAGGCTTGGATCCGCCCCTTGGCGGGAATAGCCTCTTCCAGCTCCGCTGTATGCATTGTTTGGTGTTTGGTTTGGGTATGGGAATGGATTCTGGATGTGAGGCGTGCCTGGTTGACCATAAGCGCCAACCTGTTGCTGCTGATGCCGTTGCTGGTGTTGGTATTGCTGTTGATGATGTTGTCCGTAATATGCTATATTGGGTTGCCCGTATGGCGCCTGGGAGTATTGCGGGACATGGGGTTGGTGATGGCGCTGGTAACCAGCTGGAGACGCTGTGACAGAAGGACTATGAGTGCGGAAAGTTTGGCTGGTAGTTACAGAACGGGGTTGAAAAGCTGTGAATGAACCGCCATCCGCGCTGGGTCTAGTCACGGTAGCAGCTGAAGTGGTATTGGGAACGCCCGGGGCACCTGTTGGCTGGAAAGACGCAGCAGGGGGGGGTCGCGCGGGGAGAGACGTGTACTGCTGTGGCTGCGAGGACGGGGGAAGAGATGGTTGTTGTTGCTGGAGACCTGGAGGTGGCGGAAGGGACATGATGAACGGAGGCTCGTCGAAAAGATTTTATAAAATTTTTCTTGTACAGGAGAGTTTTTGGCTGGAGGTGTGCAGTAACAATGGACACACGTACCTTGCGCACGTCCAGGGAATGAACAAAGGAGCTTCGTATGTAAGTTAAGAGGTAGAGAGCAGCGCAAGCGATGCTTCAAATATCACCACCTGGTGGTTTGTTCGGATGTGATAACCCAGGTGGAGCGTGGTGGGTAGTGATTCTTGGCTGCGCTTTATTTTGATGATGTGTTCGTTAATGTACGCGGTCCTTCACACCTTCCGGTAGGAGACGAAGCGGTTTATTATGAAGCTGCTTGTCTCACAAGTTGTTGTGATAACGGTCAAGAAACAGCCTTTGAGGTTGATGTTAGGAGAATTTTCGATGTCGGCTCAATATCACGTGGTAATGATGAATCAGCAGTAAAAATACTAGTGGTATTTTTGTATAATTCCCATACGGAGCACTTGGACTAAGAAATAAAATGCGCCAATCAGAATAATTTCCGTCTTTCTGCCCGCGGAGGTGTCGGGAGTGACTAATCGGCTCATTGTAGCAAAGAAATATTTACCAACACAAACCAGAGATGACGGCATGTATGGATATGAAAAATAGGATATAAGGAGTGTTCATTATTGTTGTTAATGAAGCGGTGTTGTCAAAGTGGCAGCGTTCCTGCAACGCTCTGTACTCTGCACTACTGCTACGGAGCAGTTATTGTGCGGAGAACAAAGGGCCTCTTACCTGACACATGAGAATTTCGACATACCCAGGCTGCAAAATAACCGGTTCATTGGACTTTTGCTACTGGGGTCCAATTATGGCATGGGCTGGGAAAATGACCCATCCGAAATGAAAGGGAGAAGATAAAGTCAAGGCAAGAGGCTGTTGGAGCGAGTTAAGTTACCCGGTGAACAGTGCTCCGGTTGGGCTAATAAGGTTAGATAATATCTTGCGGAGTACGAAGTAACTATTTCCACAACAAAAATCTCTTCTTGGTAAAAAAAATACACGCGCCATGTACGATGCTTTGTCACGGTTGGATATTGCCTGGGCATTTCTGTCAGCTTGGTGTGATATTCGCTTTTTGCCCTCGGATTATGAAGAGATATAATCATAATATCCCGGCAGAGTTACGAGAAAATGCCCCTCACCTGTAGGCTGTTGTACCCCACCTCAGAATACCTATGTGTAATGTGCATGCATGTCGGAATGCCTGAAGATCAGAGAGCAGAGGGGGGATAATAAGAATTAATATATAGTATAATATATAGTGAATATTTCCAATTGCATGTATTTAGTATTTATCACCAGTTGATTTTACAATACACCGATATATACTACTACCTATTTATTGATTGTGACAGAACTACTACTAGGTACTGTGCAAGTACCTGCTGGGTAAGTATTTTTGAACGTCGTCATATTTAGTTCATCTTCTCACGTCCCGCCTCCATCCCACCTTTTCATCCACCCAATTCTCCTCTGCCCAAACCCCCGTTTCTTTTTTTTCTACAATTCCCATCCCTCGCCTCTCCCAACCCTTTTCATCACTTCCAAGCCTCTGCAGTAAGTGTTCTCCCACTCAGAGCCACCTCCCCCATCCTTATTTCGATATCAGGGGATACCCACCCAGTGCAGCTAACAGGAAAACAACCTTTCCAGCATCGTGCAACCCGCCTCTCACTCCTCCTTTAACAAATCAACCCTCTACATTATTCCTTCAACATGGCAGACAAGGCAGTGTAAGTGCACCCTCATTAGCATCATATTTGTGGAGCTTCGCGTTCTGGAATCCCTCGACAATCTGCAAATGGGTTGGCTTTCTTTGTAGCTCTCAAGCAATCGTTCTAGCCAGCCTTCTCCTTACACTTGTCTCCCAAACTATATCATTATTAACCGGAGCAAATTGATTGCTGACTTCAGCGCTCGTCTGGCCGGCATCAATGTCGGCTCACCCACGCCTCCTGCTCCTCCTAGTGGTGATTTTGGTCTCATTGGTCTCGCGGTCATGGGCCAGAACCTCATCATGAATGCCGCAGATCATGGCTTTACCGTCGTAGCATTCAACCGCACTGTTTCTAAAGTTGACCGTTTCCTAGAAAATGAAGCGAAAGGTATGTAATTCAAAATTGAGATACAACTTTCATTCTTAACCTTTTCTTCTACCAACTTCTCCGCATCCCACCGGCCAAAACTATAAATAAAAAAAAATCTAACCCTGGCGAGCACAGGCAAATCAATCGTCGGCGCCCACTCCATCGAAGAATTCTGCGCAAAGCTCAAAAGACCGCGCAGAATCATGCTTCTAGTCATGGCCGGAAAGCCTGTCGACGATTTTATCGAAGCCCTCCTCCCTCACCTCGAAGACGGCGACATCATCATCGACGGCGGAAACTCCCACTTCCCGGACTCCAACCGCCGCACGAAGTACCTAGCCAGCAAGAACATCCGCTTTGTGGGATCTGGTGTCTCTGGTGGTGAAGAGGGCGCTCGGTATGGGCCCAGTTTGATGCCTGGTGGCAACGAGGAAGCGTGGCCATATATCAAGGACGTCTTCCAGAGCATTGCTGCCAAGAGTGACGGTGAGGCGTGCTGTGACTGGGTTGGTGATGAGGGTGCCGGTCATTATGTGAAGATGGTTCATAATGGTATCGAATACGGCGATATGCAGCTTATCACAGAGGTGAGTGAGCAACCTGAAACGAAATGACCATGATTTTTTCCACATCAACCTTTCGGGCAACATTCTGGGCCAGTGACTAAACGTGTGGCTGAGAATGTTATGCTTCTAGGCATACGATATCATGAAGCGCGGTCTAGGCATGTCTGGAAAAGAAATGGGCGACGTTTTCGAAAAATGGAACAAAGGTGTCTTGGACTCCTTCCTCATCGAAATCACCCGAGACGTTCTGCGCTACAATGACGACGATGGTGTTCCACTGGTCGAAAAGATCCTCGATTCTGCTGGACAGAAAGGTACTGGCAAGTGGACAGCCATCAACGCCCTTGATCTCGGCATGCCTGTCACATTAATCGGTGAGGCCGTTTTCGCCCGCTGCCTTAGCTCATTGAAACCGGAGCGTATCCGGGCCAGCAAGATTCTCCAGGGACCCACCCCGAAGTTCACCGGCAACAGAGAGGAGTTCATTGATAACCTGGAGCAAGCCCTCTACGCGTCCAAAATCATTTCCTACGCTCAGGGATTCATGCTGATCCAGAACGTGAGTTTTTTCCTGCTGTCTTCGACTTTGTCTGCTTCCAGAGGGAGGGATGTACTCCTTTTTACCAAAAATATATCGACTAACCCAACATAAAACTTCAGGCCGCAAAAGAATACGGCTGGAAACTTAACAAGCCCTCCATCGCCCTAATGTGGCGTGGTGGCTGCATCATCCGCTCCGTCTTCCTGAAGGACATCACCAACGCCTATCGCAACAACCCAGACTTGGAGAATCTGCTCTTCGACGACTTCTTCAACAAAGCCATCCACAAGGCCCAAGCCGGCTGGCGAGATGTCGTCAGCAAGGGTGCGCTATGGGGAATCCCCACACCAGCGTTCAGCACCGCTCTGAGCTTTTACGATGGCTACCGCACGCAGGATCTGCCCGCCAACCTGCTCCAGGCTCAACGGGATTACTTTGGCGCGCATACATTCCTCATCAAGCCCGAGTGTGCTAATGAGAAGTATCCCGTGGGCCAATATCACCATGTCAATTGGACTGGCCGCGGCGGGAACGTCTCTGCATCTACTTACCAAGCATAGAATGGGAATGTTGTGAAGTAATAAAATAAGAAAGAGAAAAATGGAGAGAAAACCCCGGGCGGGAGCCTGCGTGGGCAAGGGAAATGGTTGAGTTTATAAAGGCCCCATATTTATCGAAACTTTTAATTAGCAAGGACACCTTTCGTCCGTCATTGTCACTATATATCATTATTCAATTATCACAAGAGAACGACGATACCAGTGAAATCAGAAAATGGGCACCTAATGGGCCTAGATTCCAAAGGAATGTGGGAACCAGGAAAAAAAGGGATAGCAAAAGAAAATAAATAAATAAATAAATAAAAAAATAAAAAAAACAAAGAGGGAAAACGGAGGGTAGTAAAGTAGAGGGGCAAAGGAGTTGTCGTCAGGGATCGAAATCTTTTTAAAAACTACTATAACCCAACCTACCCAAGATATAAATCCAAATTGAAACGTTCTCCATTAAGTTATTATACAGGCCGTGCTTGTTGCTTGTCGTAATTCTCTCAGCCATTCTTCTTAAACAGATGTTACTCCGTAGTTAACTAGATGTAGAGTCGACTCTCAGGAGAACTGCTACTGACTAATCCGCCAAGCCCTGATCTGTCTTTCGAACCTCCCGCCGCAACGACTTCAACCTCAGCAGAGAAAAAAAACCCAACCTCCAAACATCCAGAGACGTCTAAATTAATTGCTTCTCCCGGAGCATTTCTTGTCCTTTGCCCAGTCCTCCTCTCTCTAGTCGTGCTCGGGAAACTCTCTCAGCCCGTGCTGTTATTGTGCTTATCCTGGGCCGTAGGGGAGGAGCTCAGGTCTTGCTTGATTGCTCTAGTCGTGCTTCGTCCCTTTAATTTAGTTATTATATCCGCTCTTGTATTGATTTCTGCCCCCTTTTCTTCCAGTTCGTTCCTCTTCTTATTTCCCTTCTGTCGCTCCTTTCTCGTTCCCTTTTATTTCGCTACAACAAGGTTTTGGGTTGTTATTTCCTTTTCGGCCGCCGCCCTGCGCTTTAGTTGCTTGACTTTAATCTGCTGTTGCGTCTGCCTCCTGTCAACGAACCGCCCAAAAATTTCCCGACACACCACGCGACACCATATTACGCAGTACATGCAATCAAATAACACCGCACTCCCCATCGTTCCATTCAATAACTACATTGGCGCACGCACCTAGTTCCAGGGAGTGTACGCAGAATATCTTCCCAGCTAAAAAAAAAAAAAGAAACAAAAAACAACCTTTGATGCCAGGTGTCTCCATGGTCGTCGTGAGGCAGTAATATTTTAGCTGGCATATCCCTTTCCCGCGTTGTGCTTGTTTGTTACACGTTGTACCCAAACCTTGGTCTCGAGGGATTGCGTTTTGAGGACGTAGGTGTCGACCATGGCAGCGGAGAACAAGCGGCAGAGTACTGGAGGGAAAGGTCCTGTCGGTGCGGTTTCGTCGAACGTTGGGCCGTCAGGCACTGTCGCGATGGAAATGGCCTTGTGTGGAGCAATTGGCGCGCGGTAAGTTTTATACATATCGATTTGTCTTATCAAACTCTGTCCGCTTGTCGTTGGTGAAAATGTGGACGGCCATCGTTCCGCTGGTTGATTCCAGCAAGCTTGAATTCTCCATTTCCTTCCCCTTTTCTCTTTTACATCCACGCTCATTTCGTTTAACATGAACTTGGTTCGCCAATACGATAGTATCCGCGTCACTACTACATCTCCAACCTCCACAACGTACGAGGGGACTCTATTCACAGCATGCCCCATCACTAATCTCATCGCGATCAATACATCCCCATCCCCGCCCACTCCAATTACCTCCGGCACTCCCGCGCTCTCCCACCCCAGCGATTATCACATAATCCCCGTATCCCGCATCCACAGCTTCCAACTGCTATCCCTACCCGCACACTCCGCATCATCAAGCCCCACTGAACATAGCCCATCCTTCTCCAACGCGTACCCTTCCATTTACCCCCTCGACATCCGTGCATTGAAGAATCGCGAAGCCGCTGCCATCGCCAAACTCCACGAGCGCGAACAGCGGCGCGGGAAGGGGGTTAGCAAGGAAGCACAAGACCTGTTTGATGCGTTTAGCAGGACGATGCCCGCGCGCTGGGATGGCACGAGCATTGTCGTGGCTGATACTGTGATCATTTCTAAACCGTATCTAATTGAAAACTGCCGGTCTCTGACCGCTGATGATGGCGGAGTGAGCGCGGCGTTGACGAGGGTTAGAAAAGTTGTAAGTTGCTTACTCGTTTTCTTATTTTTTTTCCTTCCGTTTTTGGTTGAGCCTAAAGTAATACCCGTCTAGCTCTACAGAGCTAAACTAATTATCTTTTCCATTTTAGCTTGAGATGGAACGCAAGAAGATCGAGCTCCGGAGCGCTGGTGCCGCCATTGCAAATTCCAGCCACTTTTCCTCCCATCAGGCTCGCAATAGCAATAGTGCTAAAAACAACCATCACGCAAATGCAAATGCAAGTGCGAACGCGAATAACACCTCCACATCCACATCCAGGGATCGCGATCGGAATGCAAAAGCAGCGGCCGTAGCACTTCCCATCGCCAATAACAACGGTAACAATAACGGAGCCCGTTCATCAACGCCTGGAACGAATGCTGCTGCTGCTGCCGCCAACCAGAGGAAGGGTGGTTAAACTGAACAGTTCTTTTTGTTTTTCATGTATCTTGAGAAACAATGGAAATGAAGCAAAACGCAAAAGGAAATGAAAGAAATGGCGAAGAGAGAAAATAAGAAGAGAGAAAGGGGCTCTTTTTTTTTTATTACTTTACTTATAAAAAAGAGAAGAAAACCCGTATCTATTCTATTTTCTTTTATTCCCTTTATTATTATACAGTTATATTTTATATATTTACACGTTTCCTTCTTTCTCCTTTTTTTTTCGTTTGCTATGATGTGTCTTGTTTTTTTGCTGGTGAGATGGGGGACGAGATAGGTATGGGGCCATGGGGCATGAGCATGGGCATGAGCATGGAGCATGAACATCGGAAGCATGGCGGCGTTGGCGTGGTATGGAGTAAAATCAGAACGGTAGTTCGGGCGCTTCTTTCATTCTTGCTTGCTTTCTTTCTTTTTGTATTGGGGAATTGTTGTTGGTTGAACAGACCTTGGGGGGAATGATGGTCTTGTTATTATTTCCTTGATGGCTGGGGAAGGAAGGAGGGTGGAAGGAGACACGACAACATTATGTGTGTGATTTGTGGCCGACCTGTTTTGGTCTCCCTGGGGGTTGGTTATTATCTTACACATTGACATATCTCCCGCGAAGAATGGTTTGAGCGAGTGAAGTGAATTGGAATGGAATGGAGCGGAACGGGATGCAGGAATGGAATGGAATGGGTATATATCCAAGCCCCCTACCTACCAACCAGCGAATATTAAACAGGCATGCATAACACATGGACTTAATCAAAAAAAATTTGCCAGTTCGAAGTGAAAGTTAGGTGGAGGGGGGAGACCATGGAAATATGAGAACCTTGGAAAGGGGGTAGGCAGGGGCACGGGCGGGCAGTGATTGATTGCAATCGTAACAACAATGTCTATTGCATCCAGAGGGGAGCTAGGACTAGGACTTGGACTAGGGACTAAATAGGCGGGTTTGGATTGTTCGGAGTACTCCGTATTCAGACGCAGACAAAAAAAAATTGAGGAACCGACGATCGCTTGTGAAAAAGACCTACCTACCTATCCATCTTCGAGAAGACTTTTCCACATGGCAACGTATTAATTAATAATATAACTTTTTTGAACATGGTTTGACAGATGGAGGGGGGGTTATTGTATTAGTTCAGACTGCGCGGGCAGGGGGGAGTTTTTGTCTCTGGGGATTTTGCTTTTGAATTTTCTTCTTTTTTTTTAAGTATTATATCTAATGCAATTCTTTCATGTTTGTTATTGGGGGGGGAGGTTTCTTATTGTGAAAATGGCAAATTTTAAACTTTTACATTTTCTTCTTCTCATGAGATTCGATGAGGAGCTTGCTTTAAGCATGACCTTGATTTTGATAGGGAAGGGGGTTGTGGAGGGGTTTATTTCATGGGGCTGACAGTAGGTTTCCTAAAGGTACGTTAAATTGTGGCGATGAGATGGATATCTATATATAACTACGGAGTATATATATATATGTATGTGTGTGAGATGAAGAGGGGTGGGGGAAGAACGGTAAGGGAGAATCATGGCGGATACAATAGGGCAGGGAGAGAGAGGGAGCGATTGAGAAAATATGGCTTCACCCAAAAAAAGGAAAATTTGGATAGGACGGTATATAACCTGGAAAGGAATGAAAACATGCAAAACTAAAAATAGAAAACGAAAAGGTGATGAAAACCAGGGATGCGGGAAACTCAAGGAAATGGTGTATACAGAAATGTGTGTGTGTGTGTGTGTGTGTGTGTGTGTGTATAATCTGTGTACGGAATATCCAACATGGATTTGTATAGACAGACAAGAGAATAATGAAAACCTTGGGAATAGTGCGGAGGAAATGCTATAGCTACAGAAACAACCGGTATGAAAAAAACGGAGCCAAGGGACACAAAGCGAAAAGGGGGGCAGGAAAAGGAGTACTCCGTATATATGATCTCAACTGGTGTATGACAGACAAGGCAAACAACAAAACCACCCGCCTCCTGTCTATCCCCCTGCGTTTCTCTTTCTTTCTATAAGAGGAAGGGGGCGTTGGTTAGGGATTGGTGGTGAAGATGGGTAAGGATCATCTGTACCCACTAACCTAGATCCAAATGCCTATTCTTTCTCTAATAAACCAATTCCCGGGGAAAAGAAGTAGAAAGGAGAATTCAATCAACACGGCCGATCTTCTCTATATCTCCTTGATGTCCGCCTCACGCAACCATAAACAAAACGAATCGGAAAAAAAAAAGAACCAAAAAAATCGAAAAGCCAGAAAACATATCTGGGCCCCAACATCCAAAAACAATCCGGGAAGAAGACAAAAGTTACAAACCGAGGACCAAACAAAGAACAATCACAAAACGAAAAAAGGGGAAAGAAAAGTAAACGAAACCGAAATCAAAAATTCAAAACAATCAAAAAATCAATTTCAATCCCGACTCATCTTCTCCAGCGACGGCGTTTTCGACGAGGACGGCAGCGGCGGCCTCGGGGAAAGCGATCTAGCCTTCCAACTCAAACTTCTCTGCAGCACACCCGGCGTCGGCACGCGCGCTGACGATGCCGACGACGACGAAGACGAAGACAATGATGAATCATTAGCGTTAACATCTCCACCAGCACCAGAACTGCTGCCTTTGAAGCTGTTTCGGAGTGGGGAGCGGAGGGATGGGTCACCTGCCCCGGCACCCGCACCCGATGCGCCTGCCGCACTGGCTACTAACAGGGAAGAAGCGCCGCTTGCTGCCCCAGCGACTCGGGCACGGATGGAGTGCTGGCCGCGATCTTCGCCGCTGCCGCCGGGGGTCAGGAGGGTAGTTTCGTCGGTGGGAATGGTGGTGTCGATGGGGCTGTATGTGCTGTCCTTGTTGGATGCGGATGTGTTGACAGAGAGGCCGAGTCGGGTAGCTAGGCTGGAGGCATTGGTGGTATTATTAATACTGTGATTGCTATTGGTGTCATTATTGGTGAGTAGATTGTTGCTCGCGGATGGCATTTGTGATTCCTCTACGTCTGAGTCGGCATCAATGGGGTTGGCGTTCTCAGCGACATCGAGACGAGCTTCGCGGCGCATTTTGGTGATTTTCATGTAGTTGTAGGAGGCGATTGCGGCAATGGTAATGATGAGGCCGGACACGTTGATAGGGGTTAGTGGGTCGTGGAAGACGATACCAGCGGCGCTGATGGTAATGACTTCTTTGAAGATGCCGCAGATGCTCAGGGTGACAACGGAGGAGCGCTTGAGGAGCGCGAATTCCGAGGCGATCATGCAAAAGGCCAGGCAGCCTGGGAAGAGTAGGATGCCAATGCCGCGAATGATGCCATCAGCGACCAGGATGGAGATGCCTTGGATGATATTCTGAGGTCCTTCGACGGCTAGTGCAAGAACTGTGAGACAAACGAACATTATCGGGGTGATGAAGAAGAGCATGGAGAAAGGGTTTGCGGTGGAAGGATGGCGGAGGAGGAGGATCTGGGTGAGGCCCCATCTAAAGCCGGAGAAGAAGGCGGATGCAATGATGAGAGTGAAGCCGAGAGCGTTGAAGGCCGCCTCTCCTGCCACCATCATCACAACCCCTATGGTCATGGTGCCGATGATGAGAATGAGCTTGAGAGAGGGTGCCTCGAGGCGGAAAACAAAAGCGAAGAGCAGGACAAATGCGAGGGAGGACGATTTGCACATGGTTAGGAATGTGAGGGTGACGAATCGGAGAGACATGTTTCCCAGTCCCACATCTAAAGATGTTGCGGCACCGCAAGGCACCAGTCTCGAGAAGTAAAATTGTTTAGACACCAGTGGTTTCCGCGGCTGGTCGGTAATCGCGGAGTGAGAGGACGATGGGTCATGCGGTCGTAACGAGGGGACAAAGTAGAGCACAAGGGAGGAGAGGGTAAACTGCACAGCCATGTGTAGGCCGGTGGTGAAGAGGGGAAATTGAAAGTCAAGGTGATCGGATGAAAACATCCATTTATTATACTGCACGAATCATAGTCAGTTCAAAAGCATGAAAAAGCCTCTTATCGCAAATAGAGTGAGGCCAGTAGGAAAAGAGGGGGAGAGTGTGCATACAATTGATATTGACAACGAAAATATGTACCACAACCCAATCAATATAGCATTCACGGCTAGTCTTTTAATAACTGCTTTATCCGCCAGCCGGCGGTCACCCTCGGAGATCTTGACCTCGACAACCCTAGCATCTAGTTCCCGACGATGTCGTTTGCGTTGCTTCCATCTCTGCCGACGCTCTCTGGCGGTCAATCCAGTTTCTTCATCATCGTTGAGATCATCATCCGATCCGAGGAAATCCATTTCTAGCACCTCGCTCTCAGCAAACGATGAACGACGAGAACGGTCAGACTGGGCGTCAGTCCCCGTCAGGAGAGGATCCTGCTCCTCCTCCTCCTGTTCCTCCTCTTGAGGGTGCCCGTGTTTTCCCTCAGCGTGCTGGTCCTGCTCTTCGTATCTATGTCTATTCTTCTGGTTGGTAGTGACGGGGTCGTCGTTGCGATTGCTGAAAGCACCAGGATCGTAGGGAGCAGGGTGTGACAGCTCTGACCCGCCGTGGGCCGAGATCGAAGAGGATCTGCGTACGGACTTGGACTCGGGGGGGCCGTCGCCCATCCCTTGAAGCAACGGCAGGATGGGAAAACCAGAACGTCAGGGGAAAGGCAGCCCTCGGCTTCAGTCTAGGGTGTGAAAGCACTGAATAGACCGAAGTGCTTCCATATAAAGCCCTCCTCCCCTTCAACCGTTAGCCAGTGAGAGGGTGGTAGAAAGGGGACAAGGGTAAGGTGGTCGTGATATGGAGACCGCTAGTTGAATGGCAGACGGATTTAAACCTCGAATTGGGCTTGGCAGCGGTCAGTCGAGTGTAACAGCTGGCATTAACTAGTTAACTAGTTCGCTATAAAGTAATAGTAACTAGCTAAATTAATCCACGAGAGTAGAGAGTCGCGTGTGCATGAGGTAGTTGGTGGGAATGATTGTATTGTCTATTGTCCAATGTCTGGAGGATAGTATCTATGCATAACGTGCGGAGGCGTTGATCAGAAGTTGATCGTCGGCGTTTCAGTGTTTTACTTATTTACTTTTGGCCAGGCCTTGGGTCTGGGCCAAACAATACTACAGTACAGTATGCAGTACATACAGTATACAGTAGTACTCCATTTATTAAACACCAGCAGCAGCTGGACAACTGCTGTCATGTTTTTATTTTTATATCCTCTCTGCTATATTCTGGCTTGGATTGAGCTGTATGAGTAGTATGTTTATATTCTCCAGATGGCAGCGCACCAATCTTAAAAGCTTCATGGCTCCTGATATCCCCGGGCTGCTGGAAGTTATACTACCGACCATTGGGCCTGGTCTACGGAAAACATGGCAAGCTATATATAGGACCTGAGTGCTCCCTACTCCGTACCTGGAACAGATCCCCTCGCGGCCCGCGAACGGATCCTAGTGTCAGGTTTTGCCTGGTAGTTATATCTACCGCGAGAAACACCGGAGAATATTTCATCCTGGGGTGTACATGACATGAAGCTAACACATGATTAACGTTAGTTATATCCTATACATATAACATACCCCTCCAGTGAATCCTTATTCGGGAGACTAAAGAAGATGCTCGTTATATATGCTTTAAAATATCAGCTTCTATTACGCCCAGAATCACAATCAGTCGGGGATTAAAAAAAAAAGCACAGCAGAATATATAGATCATATGCATCATCATTTCAAGTCATAACAATCCTATCAAAGATGAAATAGACCCTGGGTATCCACACACCCATCCACACAAGTGCGCTTGTACGTGCGTCTCTCCAAGTCTCCCTATTCTAACCACCCTGAACATATATAGGGAAATTTCCTTTCAACCCAGACGTGTCTCCTTATCCTTGATAGGGAAATCCTTTCCTAAAAGCAACACACATACGTATCAGCAATTGATATCTATACTTTATGCATAACTTTATATCGTACCTGTCCTGTTCTTATACTGGTCACGAATGAAGTCCGAAATCTTCTCGTCCTTAGCCTGCTCCATGGCGCTCTCGTTGTCCTGCGGGCCTTGACCCAGGAAGCGTTCCTGGACGAAGTCGATGCCTGTTACAAAATCATACAATCACACATATCACACATATGCAATTAGTTACCGAATCGATACGAAAAAACAAGCCGGAGAGGGAGTGATAGATGGAGAGAATCATGCAAATGAAGAAGGAAAAATAGAAGACGAACAAAAAGCGCATGCTACAAACTGAGGTGATGACGGGGGAAAAAATGGCTTCAAGTATGGAAAATTAACGTACCCTTGTCAAGCATATCCTCATTCTTCTCGCTCTCCTTGCCGCCGCCAGCAGCATGGTTGAGCTTGTCGCCAATGCCGGAGAGGAATCCCCCACCACCTTCTTTCTTGTGTTGATCTGTGGAGGATGATTGTTCCTTCTGCTGGCCATGGCCGCCAGCTAATTTGTTGACGAAATCCATTGCTTATTTTGATATATTTGATTGATTTGAAATATTTATTTATTGGCTTCGCAGATGTGAGTTTCGATAATCAGGAATGAGAATGGAGCCTGTTTTTAGTAGTTGGAAGTTCAGAAAAATAGTAAGGTTGTTATTGTTATGGAGGGGTGAAGATTCATAGTGGGGAAAGCCCTGGTTCTTTTTTGGTGCTTGCGAAAATCAAAGATCTTAGCGGGGAATATCATCACTCCCGATTTTTCCTCTCATCCTGTTTTAAGCCGGAACTTGCTAAATAATAAAGAATCAGAAACATGGCTCATTGATTGGAGCAGAGAGATCAATGTGGTGAAACTAATGCCAAACAAAGCCATAAGCTTGTATTTTGAACTGGGTGGCGATCGAATCCAGGATCAAACTATTACTCCACATGAGCAACAGGATTTGCGGAGTCGTCAAATTCGTCACGTCACCCCCAGCCGCTCACCCAAGGGCCTATTTTCTCCTCCAAGTATCCGAGCTCGCGACTGTGGAGTAGCATGGGTCTGAGCGTTGTCGAATGTTCATGCAGCGCCCACCCCACTCCCCCAAAAAGAGGGCAGGTCAAATAAGAGAGCTTTGCGAGCAAAGCAATTACGGGAGGAGAATCTGAGTGAAAGACTTCCGGGCAATAGGAGGTATTCGGCTGTCAAAGCCGCTGTGTATGAATCTAGAGACCTTGGTCACTATGAGAGTATCCTTTTTAACCCGTGTAGTTGAAAGTCTCACTGGAGCGCAGCATTTAAGGAATGATTGGGGTGGTGTCACGGAGTGTAAATTCTTTCTCAGATCCAATATTCAATTGTAGCAAACACATGTGTCAATCAAGCAATCAATATCGTAGTCTTCAGAGTATTTCCCCATCCCCTTCGAAGGCAGGACAGACGGCGGCCAATCCACTGAGCGTATCGGACGAGCAGTGTTAGAGACACTTAACAAAACTCTTACTACTCTGGATATGCACGGCAGTCTCCGAGCCTATCAGGCCAGAATCCCTCCTCTTTCCTTGTCGTTACTGAGTAGCAAATAGCCAGGATATTGCAGGGGTGCATATCACCGAGAGGATTGTGTCAGCTACTGGGGCAGAAGAGCTCACCAAGAGTCTGGAGGAAGAGGGGCTGGAATACCCAGAGGGGAGCTGGAATACCCAGAGGGGAGCTAGCCTCGGATGACATATTGACACTATGTTGAGTCTTCCACCCAGGTATGGGTCAGATGAACTGAACAGAATATCTCTCTAATTGTTAGTTCCATACTGTCATTCTTGCCATTTATTCGTATTTGTCTTGGTGCAAAAACTATTAAAATTTAAAATGCCCCGGTCTAGATATCCAAGCGGAATCAGACGGTTAGTATATTTGCAATCAGAAGGATCAAGGTGCGCACTGCACATACGTACGACATCCACAGTAGATGTCTGTGTAAAGCGGCCTCTCAAAAATCAGCCCTGGGCGCCTGCTTTCCACCAACGCAGTGAAAATATCAAGTTCAGACCACTCTACCAATGCCTGCCATGACTATTCGTATCTCTCCTCGATCTGTAATGCGGCCGTTTTTAATATGTCCGTCGACCACCATATTATTTTCCCATTGCTGGTGGCCATCTCCTCAACCACACCTCACAGGCTGCCTCAGGATGTGGAATGCGAGGAGGAAGATCATCCAGGGTACAAACCCAAAGATTTCTACCCAATCAGGTTGGGAGATGTATTCGAATCCAGATATAAAGTCATCGTGAAGCTTGGGTTCGGAGTAGGCTGAACAGAGATACCTATTATATGCGCCTCTGGGTATGACATATACTGAGTTTCGTAACTTGCTGCCAGATGCCATGCTGGATAAGGCACTCCTTCAGCAGGCTTACCAGTTAAGATTTTCTGCACCAAGCGGGTGTGGCCCACCCTGATGTGATTATGTGTTGCCTCTGAATTATACACTTGAATGTTCTATGTGTTTGCGTACTTTTTTTTTTTTTTTTTTTTTTTTTTTTTTTTTTTTT